>VUQK01010831.1:66505-84102 GCA_015106715.1 Bujurquina vittata | reverse complement strand
TATTATTTAATCACTGGTGAGAAATAAAAAACATGTGTATAATATATATATATATATATATATATATATATATATATATATATATATATATATATATATATATATACATATATATTAAAGTAAATGGACCAAATGAACTAAGTGGTCCAATTGGACCACCAGACTGCAGCTCATAAGTTCCTGAAATCTGCATTTTATAATAAACTGTCAGTCAGATTTAGTTAATTGTTAACCAAAGGTACTGGTTTCTCTAACCCTTGACTTAAACTGACTGCTCATGAACTTAAAATAAGCCGATCTGACAGATGCACTGCAGAGGTGTTTTTGTGAATGCAAATGTATGACTCACTCAGGTGTTTCTTTAACCTGCCAGTTCACTGGAAGGTCTACAAAGTCAGAGTGTAAAGTCAGAGTGTACCACTTAACGTTAATAACAATGAATAAAATAATAAGCCATTTTCATTGTGTTTAATTTTACTATAAAAAGTAACTTTATTGTAGCCCATCACCTTTGACAGCAAAAACATATTGATGGGCATGTAGTTAAAAAATGACTTAAACACTCAAAGGTCTTTGTTTTTTTTTACACAGGCTGGTGTGCAGCTCTGTGATATGCCAAAGGGTTCCTTCGACTTGTATCATGGCAGCTGTTCTATGGAGTTAATTTTGACTAACTATTATTCAATCAAACAAATACTAATGTCAATCAAAAAAATAAATTGTGGTCAAAATTTTTGTAATTGAAATGAAATTTTTTTTGGTCTTATTATTTGTCATATTATTCAATTCAAGTATTATTATTCACTGTTCCTAAATTACTTATGATTTTATTACAAATGTCATTTCAGTGTGGTGTTTTCTTTTTGTGATCATGAAAAAAGAGACTGTTTAGACAGATTTGCATAGAAGTGCATACAACAAGGGTGATGAGCAGATTATATTTCCTGAAGTTTCCTGAGATCCTTTAGTGCTAGTAAGACATTGGTAAGACATTTTTTATTTATTTATTTTATTTTTACCTTTATTGCATTTTATTTAGATTTTATTCTTGACATTTTATTGCATTTCATTTTATACTTTACTCATTGAGCTCTTTTATTTTACTTTATTTTTTGGTTCTTTTGAGTAGACTGGACCTTACTGGGGTTTGTTTATCTTGTATTTTTGTATTGTATTTTATTTAGCTATATTTTTTTCTACCTTATTTAAACTATTTTCAGTACATTGCGTTTAATGTTTTGGCTTCTGTAACTCATTTTGGGGAGAAATAATGTTTCTCTCATTTGTATATTATAAGAATAAAGAATAAGTGTAAGGAAGTATAAAGGAAGATGAGCACAACAACTTCATGCTTCACATGCTTCTTGGATTTATTTAAGTTTACAAGTTGTACCACAGTAATTAACAGCACCTGCCTAAAACAGAAAACAATATGTCATATGGTCGAAGGCTATGAGCTTAAGTACACTGAGGAGTGCAGCGACAGGCCAGGTGGGCTTCTGCATTATCCCTCAGGTCGATGCTCTTCTCGTAGAAGCTTCTCATAGCAGAACGATTCACACTTGTGCCTGCAACAGTGGAAAAAACTGATTTGAAATTGTGCACGATATCAAGAGAGAGACAGAGTTTTCTGAAGCAGCTGGGTTTTCTTGTGACTCACCACTTGGCAGGCAGTGAAAGCCAATATTGACATTGGTGGTTCTCACTGGGACGCAGCCAGGCAGGCACTGCAGCACGGGCTCAACAGAGTAGCATTTAGACTCCACACCCTGGAAAATGATCTGCTTCTCCAGCTTCACAGATTCTTGTTTTAGGGAACACTCTGGAAAAGTGTTAAAACTGAAGGTAAGCAATGTATCTGTGTATTGTTAGATGCAAAATATTCATTGTTTCTTGGCTGTTTTGGTGTGTGGTGGGGCATTTTGCAAGTGGTGGTGATATTCTAATAGAGAAAGATCAAACAGATACTGCAAGTATTACCAGAGGGATCACGGCAAGTGTCTGAAGACAGAACCCAGGAGTGAACGTAGCTGATTGCATCCTTTGTCAGCTGCTCACTGGGTGTGCGGTACTCTTGTCTGGTTTCTCCATCACCCTTTCCACAGGCTCCACAAGTCTTTCCTTTCATCCAGTCTGCAACCTTAATCTGAAATAAAAAGATTTAACTATTACTAGTATGTAGATTAATGCCACAGGGAATCACAAGGCCTAGAAAACAATGGATGTATTATCATTATTATTATTATTATTATCAGTATTTATTGTATTACCCTCAATTCATTGTGACCAAAGAAGACCTCCTGAAGACCGTGGCTGGGTGCAAGGAGGGCAATGCCTTGACCTGACTGTCTCACCTGTATTGAACCTAAAATAAATGCAAATATATAAATGAGCTTGGAAACAGAATAATCTCACAGTTCAATTTTGTTTCATTAAATAATAATAAAAAAAAAACCTGATGGGTGCACGTATGGCAGGTTGGTGCTAGCTCTATTAATGTTCACCACGATATCCCTGTTCTTCCAGTGCATCTCCACTTCACTGTTGATAAGCAATTCATTTACATATAAGTATTTTCTGGGCTTACAGGTTGACATTTCTTTTCCACATAAATGCTGGCTGCTCTTACATGTCTAAAATCTTTATAAGAATCTGGTTCTCGTCCTGTATTTGGTCCTTCTTAAGCAGAACTAGGAATTTGAGTTCCGGTGTGCAATCCTGAGCCAAGACCTCGTAGCAAGAGTGCGGTATCTCATTTTTAGTCTTCTTGCCGTTGAATGTGGTCAGTGTGTCATTGATTAAAGAGCATTCAACTAGAGTGGGATGAAAAGGAGATCATATATTAGCCTCTTAAAGGTCAACCCCGCAGAAATATGAAACATGTTTTTTGTATTAAAATATTTTCACCTGCGTTGGCTTTGGTAACCAAGTAGGAGAGCCTGTCAGCCCAGCTGTCCCGGATCACTGCCACCTCGGCAGCAGTGTTTCCAATGGGCAGAGCAACAGGGAGACTCACTGCATGCTTGTAAACGGTCATCTGTAATATTGAACAGTTAGAAAGCAGTTAAACAATCTGAGTGACAAAGTGTATTGCCAACATTTTCAGTGTATAATTAAGAATGGGCAACAAAACTGTACCTTTGGTGTGTTTAGCACTATATTCAGGCTTGTCTCAGAAGCAACAGCTACAGTCAGTTTTATCTGATTTTTAGGATTCTTGGCCTTTTCCTGGCTCACTCCATATTGCTGACCAACAGGGGCAAGGTATTTCAAGGCTCTTGAAAGACATAGATAGATAATGTGTTTTTTGAAAAGCTTTTAACAGTTTTCAGTACAAATGAAAAATTTGTAAGCACTTCCATCTTCAAGATGTCTGAGAAGGGTTTTTGATCAAAGTGCCAAATTAAAATGTGCATTAGTTTGCATCTTTACTTCTTTGTGTAGCGCTTCATGCTCCTTGGCAGTTTGTCCCAAGTCATCTTCAGACGAGCTGCAGGCTCATTGCCCAAAAGACCAGTTTCAGCTGCGATCATGGTGGAGTATTTCTTGCAATCGGCACCCCAGGCAAACTTGACCTAAAATAAATCTCAATCAATGAAATCCTAAGCATCACACTTAATATCTGTTGATTACTTAGTCATAAGTTTGTAAGTTTTTTATTTATTTATTTTTTAAATTTATGTATTTATTAATTTTTTTACCATCACTTTGTGGGCGCTCAGTTTCACAGCATCAATACAGATTTTCCAGTTGTTCTTCTCAGCCACTCTGGCCACAATCAGCTGTACTCTTTTAGTCTCTTGGTCCAAGTAAGCCGCTAACTGGTATCCCTGGACTTTTTGGTCGACTCGCACAGCACGGATAGCAATGGACATGGCAGGAGTGAGTTTATTAGCAAGGTACTTGGCCTGAAAGTGCAAACCAGAGATCCATAGAGAATTAAAGTTCAGATCTTATTTTCAATTTAATGAATAACATTGTAAATATCTTAATTTGACCAATCACCTTATTGTAGATGGAATCAAAGCTGCGGGCACTGCTGTGACTGCTACCACGCTGTTTGGAGACGGGATGCTGCAAACAAATAACCCCAAACATTCAGCCAGCTCAAACAACACATGATGCGGCTTTGTCATGATGCTCAAAAATTACCTCGTGGATGTGGCTCTTTTTAAACTTCATGGCAAGCAGTCGGTGCTGTAATAAAAAAAAATCTAACATAAGTTCTGCACATTCACTGAAATTCGACAGATTTTTACACACAACAAAGAGACGGTGATGCACCTTAGACTGAGAATTGTTCCTAGAGGAGCTTGTGCTTGATGACCTGCTGCTTCTGCTGCTGCTGCTGCTACTGCTGCTGCTGCTGCTGCTGCTACTGCTGCTGCTGCTTCTTCTTCTGTTGCTTCTTCTGCTTCTTCTGCTGCTGCTGCTGTTGCTTCTTCTAGATGAACTGAGCAAGTATGAATTGCTGCTGGAGGAGCTGTTAGAGCTTGAGCTGGAGGAACTGCTTACTCTCCTTGATGTCTTGACAGCAGGGGCAACAATAGCAGCAATCTTTTGCCTGGAGCCAGAGGAGGACCTGGAAGAAGTCCTGGAAGAAGACCTGGATGATGAAGATGAGGAGGATCTTGAAGGGCTTGAGTTAGAGCTGGCTGAGCGGGACTTTCTGGAGCGAGTTTTGTTAGATTGAGAGCTGGATGACTGAGAGCTTTTGGAGGGGGAGCTGGATGAAGATTTGCTGGAGCGGGAGCTGGATGAAGAAGAGCTGCTGGAGCTAGACCTGGATGAAGAAGAGCTCCTGGAACTGGAGGAAGAGGATGTGGTGTTCTTGAGACCAGGCTCCAGTATTTTCTTGATTTTTAAGAGGACATTCTTATCCTGAAGAGTTCCCGCCTCGTCACTCATATCAATTGCTTCAATCATATTTTCTGCTGCTTTATCTCCAATTTGAATCTCAACTTCAATCTTCTCAACGGCTGGTCCAGAAACTGAAATTTAAACAAAACAATGTAAATTAAGTAATTAAACAAAACATGACTTTTTGCAAATTACACATGCTATAACTTCAAGTTCACCAATTTCACTTGCCTGGAGCAATCCTAACAGAAGCAGCATGCTTTCCAATGATGGCGTAGAGAGGGCAGTCTCTGATGAAGGCGGCATTCTGAGATTCGGTCTCAGCGTAGGCCTTGAATCCAAAGGTTCTACTTTTAGCACAGATTTTCCTCCTATTTGTTTTAGGGAGTTTCATTTTCCCCCCAATTTTCCTCGGCTGGTCAGCAGGAATGATTTCAGATGACCCAGACTGTAAAATCATAGCAGAGATCTCCACGTTTACTTCAAACTGCATAGATGTTTGTGTTGCAAAAGGAGGCTAGCGAATCAAACTCACCATGCCACCAGTCATAGAGGATGCCATCCTGGAGATCTTTGAGTTGAGAGAGGCCCTTGACAGTTGTGATGCAACCTTAGATGGAATCACTGGTGTGCTTCTTGCAGCTGGGAGGTCTTCTACATTTCTTGCAATAGCAACCGTCTCCGCCCTGTTGGAGGGAAAAAGAAGCACAGAAAAAGCTGCTAAAAAAGACCAAAAAATGTTGAAATGTATGTGACTTAGTGACACCAAATGTACATACTGTGCAGATGCAATTGTATTAATGTTCTGGAGAGACAGGAGCTCCAACTTGAAACTGCCCTTAACGATGTCAATTCTTGCTTTCATCTGTGCAGGAATGGCTGTGTAAGCCTTGGCTTTTGTCATCACTGCAGCCTGGATTAAAGCGGTATTCACACCCATGACTGCATAGGTTTGGATGGCAACACTGCAAAAAGACAGAAAACATTTATGCATTAAGAGTGAGTTCTGAGTCTGCTGCTGAGAACAAGCTTGTCAAGTTGTACCTTGGAGCAACTGTAGCCCTCAGCTGGATGTCGGACTCCAGAATTTGGGAAACACGGTAGTTGACGGGCAGAGGTGGTGACACAGTGGGTTGGACTAAAAAAAAAGAAAAATAATTTTATTACTATCAAACACCCCCCCCCCTTCCCTCAAAAAATAAAATAAAACAAAATAAAAATCCACCAAACCTAGACTGCACAAAAAACCCCCAACTTACCTTTAACAGATGCAGCAGTCACAGCGGAAGTAATGAGGCTGATCTCCATGGGCAAACCAACACTGGTGGGAAGGATGCGACGGAACTCCCCGAGCAGCATTGAGTTAACAAAATGTGCTGTAAAACCTGACCCCTCAGAATTCAAAATATCTCTGAGCTTATTTCTTAAAGGTCCACTTGCAAACTGTAAAGACAAAGTTTCTTATTAGTTTTCACTTCAAATAATGTAATGTTACTAAACAGCTATTTGAAGCTGTGGGAGATACCGTACCTGAATAAGCTGATCAACCTTGGATTTGTCGAGGTTGGCAAATGCAATTTCTTGTCCAAACAGTTTCACATGCATAGAGGCCAGAGGCTCGCTTGAGGGATTTGACCTCCACTGAGAAAGCTGTCACAGGAAGAAATTTGCAAATCAAAAACAATCCCTTTGATTAAGAAAATATGCCCAAGAAATGTAATTATCCTCTTGCTAAAGTACTGTTTTCACTTTGGCGTGGGTGACTTGAACTTACAGCCCTCATGGCTTGTTTAATCTTGGTGATCCTGTCTGCATTCTCAGAAACTTCATATTGTCTTTTCAAAAGAGCCTCCTGGATTCCCTCAGTTCTCACTCCAATCTGAGAAAGTGCATTATAAAATTAGAACAAATACTGAAATATGAATGGTTTACATGTTTTTTGAAAGTGGCACATCCTCCTACTTTTAGTAGTAATAATTTAGTAGTAGTAATTATCTAAGATGTAAATAAGAATAAGAATAAGAAATCCTTTGTTAGTCCCACGATGGAGAAATTTCAATGTAGCAGTGGCAAGGTATAGTAAAATATACAGAGACACAGTGACTAGGATAGAATAAGATAAAGTATAAGACCCCTGTAGATAACATATACATAGTACATAATATGTACATAGTAGACACAAAAGTAGACACTTTTATGTCTGGGAGAAGTGCAGCTTAAAAACTGGTTAAACATCTTACCTCAAGAACATCAGCATAAGCTCCGGCAATGTAAGTACGGGCTTTGGCCATAATCATTCTTGGTAATACAGTTGCAGCATCGTTAATGTAGATGGCACTGGCGGCAGCACCCAGCATCCAGGGATCTAGGTGGCAAATGGACAAAAGTCATCACAACATATGCATGAATCTAAGGTCTGCAATGGCAAATTATTTATCTGGTACAGCTGGGATAGGCTCCAGCCCACTGAACAGGATAAGGGGAAGAGAATGGATGGATGGATGGATGGATCAGTGGTGTCTTCTTACTGTTATAGGTATCAGCATAGTGGACTCGGCTGTAGCGGAAGCCCAGTCTGCCTATTTTGGGGTTGAGGAACCTCAAGGCAACGCTACAACCTGCAGCACTGAAAGGAGAAGATGAACATAGTTGAGATTCAATAGATTAACGTGTATACAGATAAAGAAACTCAGAAAATTAGAAGATCATTTAGGTTCTTACACAGAAGCTTTGTCAGGAGCGGTGGTCTTGGTCATAGACTTCATGTAAGAGTAAACAAAGCTAACAACCTGCAGGTTTCTTTCTTTGAGCAAGGCAGTGGAAATACTGGCTGCCAGACCCACGGGCAGCTTAGTCTCAAAGAGCACCATGGCAGCTACCATACGGAGCTCTGCATGGAGATCCTTGTCCATGAACAGCTGAGCAGCTATTTCCTGGATCTATTTAAAAAGACCAAATAGTATAGGTTCAGCTGAACACCACACTCACTGATGTGATGATATTGATTGTAGGAATCAGAGAATGAGGTCTCACCATCTTGGGTTCCCTCTTTGCAATTCTCCTCAGGGCTAGAATAGCGTCAACATGAATTCTGAGCGGCACTCTGGCAGCAGCACTGCCAAAGCCAGGCAGGAGCTTCATGATTGTCTTAAGGCTAGCAGGTTGTCCGGCGTTACCCAGGCATTTGAGAGCGACAGTGAGCTGATCAACATTACCAGTTTCAGCAGCCTCAGCAACTTGTCTATGGATAGGCTGCGTGAGGAATGTAAAAATGTTAAAGCCACTGATGTCAAAACTGAAGTTTAACAATATAAAACATGTTCAAATGATACATACTGTCACAAGATCAGGTGAGCAAGATGGCTGTACTTCACAGTATCTGGAAATTACAGTGCCCCAGCCCAGCATGACAACATTCTGCAGAATGGGATTTTGTTTGACTTTCTGGTTCTCAGCCAGGGTCTGAAAAGTAGTGAAAAAAAACATATAGAACTGATTACACATAAAAAGTTCCATGTCACTGTGAATATATAAGAAAGCTTTAAAAATAGACTTACTTTAATAAGTTCAATGGCTTTCTGGTCAGGTGTTACATTGTTTAGACATTTCATGAGAGCCAGAGTAGCTTCAGCATTAGTCAGCTCACCAGCAAGGACCCTCTCACTGACAAACTTGAGACCAGTTTGAGTGCGAATATGGGGGATAGCGTTGAGTAACCAGCGCCTGGGAAAGAGGAGTGCAACCTCATCATCCATGGCACATTTGTTTCATGGGCCTTTGCTAAATGAAACATGCACTTACCTTTGATCAGGTCTAGATTTGGACTGAGTCCAGAGAGACTCAATAGTCTCAAATCTGGCCACACGCAGCAGCTGGATGAGCTCAACAAACTTCAGAGGGGCATCTTCGTGAACCTTGTCCACGTTAGAGGCTACCAGGTGATTCATAGTGCTAACAATCTGTGAGGAAACAAAACATTACAGATTACAGTTTGTGGATACAGGATGAATTCAGCAAAGCCTGACAACAAGGGAATGTTTTCTGACGTACCTGCTCCTCGGTATTGGTGACCCTCAGAAGTTGAATGGGTGTCTGGAGAACCTCTCTGCCATACTCATACTGCAAGGATCCATGTTGAACAAAATCATTTCTGGCATTCTCAACAGGGGTGTTCTCCATGTTCAAGAAGGTCAAGTTTTGCCTGTGAGAACACATAAATGCTCAATTAATGTGGTTACAGTGGTTACATGACTGTAATCAAGTTTATTATTTTAGTTTAAACCACATACCTAGTCTGCATCTGAGCAGCACCATTTAAAATGTTGAAAGGTGAGAACTGGACGACCTCTGTAGCAACTGCCTCCAAGATCAGAGAACCGCTGGGTGTTGGCTTCATGATGTAGTTATAGGAAGCTGTTCCCTCCATGGCCTTTCCTCTCTGCAATTATGAAACCCAGACAATCTCAATCTGCCATCTTATAAGAAAGTTCTGTAGCGATAGATAATAAAAAGAACTGGAAGTTGCCCTTACAGCTTTACAATCATGGCATTTTTCCAGGAAATCCAAGCCGATATCCTTCACGATTCTCTCCTGGCAGTGGTTCAGGTCCTTGGATTTAGTCAAATGAATGCGTTCAGCCTTTGCATCCTCCCTGATGACATACTGGGTCTTGCACACACCATGAACTCCAGACTAGATCACAGAATATGGTCAAAATGCAGATTGTTATTATTTTCAGTCAGTTTTCAAGCATTTTGTAAGTACAGTAAAATGTGACGAGTGGGTGAGTTTTTGTACCTCTTGCAGCTCATACACATTCTGTGTTTTCTTTACATTCAGCTGCAGGATGTTGAGGATTCCCCTGTAGATATTCAGCACAGTTGTAGAGACGCCAGCCGGTGCAGACACTCTGCTGACAACGCCATTTGCATACTCAAACTTGATGGGTGTTGAGAGCTGAGCAGCCAGTGCTGTGGTGAGCTTGGAGGCTGGATGGAAAGGCTCTTTGGGCCAGATGCCACTGTACTCCGATATTTTAGGTTCTGCAAGCTACAAAAACAGTGAGAGAAACAACTTATGGATGAAGTTTTTTTTGGTTCACAAAGGTTTGTTTAGTTTTTAATCCTGCCTAGAGGGCTTTACCTTCACAATGTAGTCGCTGGCACTTGTCGCTCTGATCAAAACTTTGCTCTGGATTTTAACCCCAGCTCGAGCCAGGCCCTCTTCAGGCAGGCCGCCCATAAGAACTGCTTCATATTTGTACACGTGGGTCTTAACAGGGGCAAATCCTGGGGCTGTAATCAAAGACAAGGAAACAAAGTGAATCATTTGAATTTCGAAGGCGAGGCAGAAACGTTCTCGATTAACTGATAATTCACAACGTACCTATGTTGGGTTGGTCCCCCACTGTAAAACATGAATAAAATATTAATTTGACAGTCACAGATGACAAAAATAGGTAAAAGAATTTCTAAATGAATGGTAAAATGGCATAATGTTTATGTTATTTTGCCAGAATGTGCTTAGCTGGAAAGACATTTGGCAAAACTGACATTTTAAATATTTTTCCAGCATTGTACTGCTAGCAGTGGTAGTTGCAATTTTTATAAGCTGCAATGCTTTTGAAATTTTTGTTTTGTTTATTTTTGCCCTTATAATGCATAAAAAATAAACTTCTAATCTTTAAAAAAGATGATTTATTTCATAAAATAATTTATCTTTAAGTTCAATTTAAGAGCATTTAGTTTTAAATAATGCATACTCACCTACGAAGGCCACAGCAAGAGCTAGCACAAGCACCCTCATGGCTGGTGGTGAATGTGAGGCTCTGAAGCCAGAGGAGTCCTTTTTAAGCTGATTTTTTTGCTGACGTTGTCCAACAAATGTATCATTAACTTCAAGCTGACTGTCTTTGGTCTTTTGGATGTTTCCATGCCCTGATCATGCTGATTAGACAAAGTAAATAAGCTAATAAAAAAACATCACAGATGTGACAAGTTGCATTGACCTGGCTTTCTCCTTTCTCAAATTTCCTATGTCCCAATTACAGAGATATTTTTTTTTTCTCTAAAGAACTTCACACATTTTAAATCGATCAGCTGTTTTCTAATCTTGAGGATTTTTTATATGTTTGAATACTTTAATGTATAAATAAATAAAATATTAGCATACAATATATCAGCATGCGGTAAAAGCATTTTTATTTGTATACTTTTTCCAAAAGTGACTTAAATAAAAACTTTAAATTTTCTGGTGTGACACTATGAACATAAATTATTTTAAAAAGTGAAATAATTATCTCAGACAGCTACAAAATGTAACACAGCAATTCATTTAAATGTCAGTCTGCCCTGGCCAGTGAATTTTTCAGTCATGTCATCTTGCTCCTGGTACTGGCCATGACCAAGATCACCTTTCCAAAGTCAATAACCCGACATATGTTGACTTAACTTCCATTCACTAGAAACATCAAAGTTAAATTTGATTTATAAAAAAATTAAAACTAAAAATTTATATTAAATGATGATTTCTAGGTTTTTTTTTGTGTGTCACACAGGATTTGGGATGCCAGGAACCGCTTATAAGGCATCAATAGATGTGTTTAATGTACAGAGAAAATAAATAAGTAAAAAAATAAATAAATAAAAGTAGGATGACAAATTGAAATTACGTTTATTTTCAAACCATTAATCAATAACCAATTCAATCCACTTGCATTTTTATATATTGTGTACAATTTTTATGTTTCTAGTGTTTAAAGCCAAAAAAATATCATGTTTGATTTATTTGTAGTAATACGCAAACGTACCACTGGCATTTTAATATATATTTTTTTCTAAGATTGTGTACACAAAATGAAAAGCAATAAAACTCTAACAAGTTCTAACTTCATTTGTCTACTGACCAGAAAAGTATACAAACTAGCATTTCTTTAGAAAATGTCAGTTCACTTTATGAGCACATGAAGCACACAGGCCACAGCTCACAGCACTGATCTGAACTCATTTAGACACTACCTATCTAAATGGACTGCTGGCATTTTGTACCTGCTTACTGAATGAGCTGTGTTGAGCTGTGAGTACTATAGTAAATATTGCTTAAATTAATTTTAATTACAGCATCAAATAATATGCAGGGGCAAGGTTTTCTAGAAAGCAGTCAGAAATTTTATTATACTTTTTTCTGCCTGCACTGAAAACTGCAGTAAACACCACTATACTTCCTTTTAGTTCTGGACTTTAACTGAATCCAAAGCATATTAAACCTTTATAATATTTCTCTAACTGCACTTTTAATCTAACAGTATTATGTTTAAAAAATTGTGTGCACGGAAACACATTCACAATACATGATTTTATTTATATATTTACAGCTTGCAGGGAATATGGAAAGAAGAACATTTAATTCAGATTCTGTGCACATGACTATATTTATTAACAACAATGAGGAGATGCATAGGGCACAACTTGCCACCAACATAAAAAACAAAAAAAACAAAACATATGGCTAATAAATACATGTAATCAGTCAACTGTGTGCAGACTTATTAAGCCAAATGTATTCCTCAAGGTTATTTCTATTATTGAAAAAGAGTTTTCATTGACTTAAGATGTTATTGCTGCTTAAATCTGAATGTCTAGCAAAAGAAAAGTGAATTTCAAAGTTATTTCACAAAACAGGATTGCGAGTTTATGTGTTTATTTAGACTTTCTACAATTTAGACTTTCTACAAATGTTGAGAATGGCACTTCATAAATACACACACACACACACACATGCACACACACACACACACGCACGCACACACACACACACACACACACACACAGAAGGTTTTCATGGACTCTTGATCTCTGTTGTCTCTCGTGCGATGGCCTGGTCATCACATGCTGATGATTACTCTCTTAGCTGCTGGTTTCTTCTTTTCCAGTTTCTCCATTCCTCTCCTCTCTTTGTATCATTAGAGTTCTTCTTCTCTTTTTGACCAATTAAATTATCTTCAGAGTCCTTAAATTTTCCTTTTCTGTTGTTTATTCCAATTTAGTAACCTGTAAATACACGAAGAATGAAAGAGAGAAGGGTGCTGGAACGCATGCGAGGGATGATTTTATAGAGATGGTTTTACAAACAAAAGGCACTGAACCGTGGCAGCTGCTACTTTTCTGTCATACTCCAGATCTAATGAAACTTTCTATTCTGTTTTATTCTGTGATTTAAGTTCACATGTGCTAAGTTTTGTAAAGAAGAAAGAGTTTAAGCAAAATCTTGAAAATGGAGAGAGAGAAATCCCGTTGGGCTTCTTAGCCCCTGTTGGTCGTCTTGATGCAGTGCTCTGGCTCAACTTTTCCAGGGACTTTTAGGACACACTGATGATAAAGTGTTACAAGCATGAACTAGTTTTTCAGCACCTGAGAAAGGATGTTACTATTTTTGACAAATCTGCACAAGTAAAAGGACCCCAAGATATGTCATAGTAGTACTGCAGTATCTGCCAAATAAAACTTTGAAAATTACAGGTTATCCAGACCTTTATGTCTTTAAGACACGCCTGTAGTTTAGACACATTATTTGTGTAATCTGGCTTCATAGATAACTATAACTGGGTCTCATCTCCATCAGAATTCTGTATATAATGTTGTTTGTTTGTTTAAATGAAATTGCCTAAGGGAAACATGCATTATGCACCAGTACCAGTACTAGAACAGAACCCAGTGGAACGCCATTATAAACTTTGTGTGTGTGAAATAATTGCTGTTTACATGAACATGTGTATATAGCAGATAAACATGACTAAACCCATCATATTTTGGATCCTTTAATCCCAGTTAATTATTTTAATCTTGGCTCTGCTGTAAAATGAAATGATCATTGACGTCTAGCAGGACAAAAGCAGAGACCAGTGCAGAGTTGTATCATGAGTAGGCGTTATTCAAAATGTAATTACAGTGTCCTCAAAAGCCATCCATCCTCTTCCAATTATCCTTTTTAGGGTCACAGAGGGGCTGGAGCCTATTCTAGCTGTCATAGGGCAAGAGGCAGGGTATACCCAGGACAGATCACCAGTCTGTCACAGGGCTAACACAGAGAGACAAGCAACCGATGACAGCTATGAGCAATTTAGAATCACCAGTTAACCTAACCGCAGTAACTGCGTGTCTTTTTCTGTAGGAGGTAACCGGAAAAATCCTATGCAAACATTGGGAGAACCTGCAAACTTGACAAAGAAAGGCCCGGGCCAAGGTGGAGGAAAACCCAGACCTCCTCGTTGTGAGGCAACATGCTAACCACCATGCCACTGTGCCGCTGTTTCTGTAAAGATGTTCATGAGGTCATTGATGCTGAGAGTTAAAAAAAACAAAACGTTTGTTTCAAGCCAGCCAGTACCAGTGGACAGAATAACACTAAAGACACCGACAAAGAAATATTTGTGTTTGATTTGTGCAACAGATCATCCTCTCTTGGGTGATAATGGGTCATATTGACCTATATCATATTTGGGAAGGTTAGGTCAGAGATCATCATTTGGAGCTCTGTTCTGCCCCTGAACTGAAATCTGTCAATATTTACACCACGTTTAGTTTGATCTCCTTGGGCAGCCTGACTCTCTATTGCTTTAACACGCACACACGCTCACACAAAAAAATACAATAAAATAAAATATGCACACACAATCATCCAATCCCATAGACGACATCAAGCAAGAGTGAACAGCAGAATAAGCTGTTTGGCATTACTCAACTCTGCTGCTCAACCCATTTCCTTACAAATGTGGCACCATGTAAGGGAAAATAAACAGGCTTTCCAATGCTGTAAGATTTATTGCCAAGACGCATTGTTACAACAAGTATATGTTACAGCGATGAGGAAAACTGAGTTACTTTATTTTCCGAGTAGCCGTACGGATAGTTGACAGTAGAGTTTTGTCCCATCTCGTTTGCCGTACGGAAGCTCATAGTTGCACTGGTTTATTCTAGTCTCATCTTTCCTTTTCTCCTTAAAAATGTACAGCTTTCTTCTGATTTTGTGCTCGCTCCTCGCTGTCTGTAAGTCCAGCGTGTGTCCGTGTGAGAAACCGGAGCTTTGTCAACAGATTCGTGAGGAGAAGGACTTTGAGGTAAACTTAGTTGACGCTTGTTGACCAACCTCTTGCTAAAAAAAACCTTTGAACAGCCGCTCGTAGCGCACAACCACACAATCTCACACGCATTTACAACGACGCGTTTAGTAGCGTCGTTGTAAATTTATCACATTAGCTCTGCTGCTGGTTAAAAGTGTCGGTGTGTTTGGTGTTGACAGCTGGTTTAAGGCTTGTCGGCTACTCGAGCCGAGAAACTCCTCTGAAATGGAGAAATCTTTTTTTACACAGGCAACTTCATGCTGCGCGTTTGCTGCGATTTCTTGTAATAGTTTACTCCAATTCAATTCAATTCAGTTTAATTTAAATAGCGTCAAATCACAACAAACAGCCGCCTCAAGGCAATAAACCAAGGTTGATGCTTGTTACACAATGATGTACATGACTGTAATAATAAAAGTGGGTCTTATGACAGAGGTGTGATTCAAGTAAGTTCGTTATCAGTCCTCTATAGTGTAGAGACTGTATACAAAAAATATATTTTTAACTTTCTTAGTGAATACAGAAGGTTAAATTGACTAATTGACTTTTAGCATACTGTTATTGGTGCAGGCATTGTTTTGTGGTGGTTGATATTTGAATAAGTTCCTCATTTTGAGGCCTATCTGGCCTAAAGAACATCCGCTGTGCAGCTTGCTTTAAAAATATCCAGTGATTTAGCTTTTTTGTGTTTTACAAATATCTCTCATAGACCATCGTCAGGTGAAGGAGAGCCCCCAGCCCTGTGTGTGTATTTGTGTGTCTGTGTGTTGCCCATTTAGAGCATTTTCAGTTCCAAAGTACAGTACAGCAAAGCCCTGTTGTAACACCAGGTGGTTTTCTGTTAAAGCATAAATATATTTAACTTCATAAAGTGTAAGCGCTCTTTATAAGGAAGTATTTATCCACTTTCAGCTAAATGCAGGTTTGTGTTAGCCAAAAAGCCATACAGGCACATGGTTTCAGTAATGATTTATTAGAAATCAATAACACAGACCCAGTGCAGGGGAAGGGGGATGGTACTGTATGTCTGCTCCTTCCATTAGCAGATTTTGTGCACTTTCCTGATGTAACCAGGAAGTCCCCTGAGATTAAAATCTCCTTTTTCAGGGTAGCCCTGACCAAGAAGGAACACCATTATAAGGTTACAAAAATTATAAGCTTAGAACGCATCAGTCAGTACTCAAATAATCAGTCTGAACTAATTTTTAGCCTGCTGTTCAGTAGAAATACTGGATGTTGCTTTATACATAGAGTTCTTAACACTTCTGGTTTGACCATAGTTTCAATAAATCACCATCATTAGCTTTGCCAATAGGCCACTGCACATTTTTAATGTCATTGTCTTCAGCTCTGCTTTGATTCCTGATAGTCTGCAGCCTCTTGCCTTTTTGAGGTGATTTGTGAGAACATAAAGATCTCCTTACAGATGTGCCCGTGTGTGTGTGTGCACGTGCGTGCGTGTGTGTGCGCGTGCGTGCCTGTGTGTTTGTGTGTGTGCGTGTGTGTGTGTTGTCATGCTGTTTTCAGGTTTTTATATTTGACGTGGGCGGAAAGACATGGAAATCCTACAACTGGAGCATGGTAACGACAGTGGCAATGTTTGGAAAATATGATGCTGAGCTCATGTGTTACGCTCACTCCAAAGGTGCACGGGTAGTTCTCAAAGGTAAGATCATGTTCTTCATTATATTGAGCACTGGTGGTGAAAGGTTACTGGAGTTACCTAGATCTATCTAAACATACCACGATAATTTCTCCCTTTTCCATTTATTGGTATGAATCAAGAAAGAAAAAAGAGAAAGAGGGAGAAAATAGTGGGAAAAGTCATAAGTAAGAGGACAGAGCACAAGTAGGAAAACACAATGGTTCACCTTCTGCTGCACCTGTAAAAATCAAAACAAAACAAATAAAACAAACAGCACCTGAAAAAATAAAAATACACATATATATGAAAGACATCATTACACAAATCCAACAATCATTGTGTGTGTGCGTGTTTGTGTGCGCACATGTGCGTGTGCTTGTGAGTAAAAGTGTGAATGTCCTTTGACTGTTATTAGGACAGAAATTCACTGCAGAATCTTTTTAACAAATGATCAAATGAACTCTTAGGCAAGCTTTCTTGTAATTTCTTTAAGTAGTCTTCAGGAATAGTTCTCCAGGAAATTCATCTGAAGGATTTAAAGCTCTTCTTTGGATGTTGGCTGCCCTTTGTTTCATTCTCTGTCATGATGGTCCCACACTGCTTCAATAATGTTGAGTTCCGGGCTCTGGGGACGCCAATCCATGACCAACTGTATGTGTTTTGATCCAGGTTTTTTTTTTTTTTTTAATCATTTACTGCACTGGCAGTGCATTTGGGATCATTGTTATGCTGAAAAATAAATCAGTTTCCAATCACACTCTTTCCACATGGTATTCAAAATCTGACTTTTCTGTATTCAAACACGGTTTGACAGTATTTTATCATAGATTCACCTAACAAAATGAGAAGAGTTTGTGTGTTTTTGCAGCAGGCTGCTAGAAATAGTGTCTAAATGTGCAATTTAATTGCTCTCTTATGTGTCGCCCCCCCACCAGTTCCTCCCTTGCGTTCGGTTCCTTTTTTATGCTTGAATG
>VUQK01010831.1:52036-64039 GCA_015106715.1 Bujurquina vittata | reverse complement strand
TGTGTTTTGTTTTTTTTTTTTTTTTTTTTTTTTTGTTCCATTTTCCAATTTTTTTTTTTTTTTTTTGTTCCTCTCTCTCCCTCCCTCCCTCCCTCCCCAGGCCCAGGATGGACAAATTCATCAAGTTTGGTATGATGACCCACAGAGTATTTGCCCAAAGGCAGACGCAGTGAAATCTAAAGGCTTGAGGGGTATTGGCATGTGGAATGCCAACATCTTGGACTACAGTGAAGACCCGGTCGCCAAGCAGCAGACCACAATGATGTGGAACGCTCTGTTAGGATGCTAGCCTGGATACATGTAACAATGCTGCAGAAATTTACACCATCCCAGAGCCCGCTTCAGTTTGTTGCTGAGTAAATTGGGTGCGGTGTTCCTCTGGACTCAGGGAGGCATACTTGCACTTCAAAGTTGATTTGTTTCTTTTATTGCTGCTGTCTTTGATTGTAGTTACATTCCTCATTGATAACCGAAATAACTGTGATTCTCTAAAAGAACAACCACTCTTTAAATGTCACCAAATTGAGCTTACTGAGATTTATACACTTTTTAAAAAAATTAATAAACCTTGTTTCTAATAAATATACCAATCACTGAAATTCCATACAGTAAGGAGTCGTGTTTTGTCATCTTACTGCATCAGAGTTTACAGCAGTAAACTGTAAACTCATGTTTACAGTTTGTCCATTTTGAGAAAAATGGACATGAATCAACATTAGAAAACAATGCAAACAAATGAGTCTTTAGCAAATATCAAAAATAATCAAAAGTAATTCTGAAATAATTAAACCAGACTAACAGGGGGCATGTGCAGTTTATTGTGACTTAGTTGACACCGCTTTAGACTTGTTTTCTCTGTCCCGTGCAGTGTTTCCGATCAGGCCAGGATGAGATGACTGACTCTTCTTCTGAGCCAGCTCAGCCTTCAGGGCTCTCAGCTCACTGGCAGCCTGCTTCCTCAGCTGCAAAACAAAAGAAAGTGAGCTCTGCTGTGCTCTGTGAGAGATTATTTTATTTAGGATATGTCTCTTAACCAACCAGCTCAGGTATTTTAACAGAGATCGGTTACCTTTATCTCTGTTACCAGCTTCATCTTGGCATCTTCTACCTTCCTGTTTAGATTGTCAATCTCATGGCTCTCTGTCATTATCTGAATGATGAGCTCAGTCTGTAAGAAATAAACATTCAGTGTTTTACATTAACTTTATTGTTGGAAAACTGTTTATAGAGGAATGGTCATTTTAATTAGATACACCTTTTCAACTACTGTTTAGCACAAATATCTAATCAGCAAATCACATGGCAGAAACTCAGAGCATTCAGGTACGTAGATATGGTCAAGATGACCTGCTAAAGTTCAAACTGAGCATCAGAATGGGCAATAAAGGTGATTTAAATTACTTTGAACGTGACATGGTGGTTGATGTATTTCAGAATCCATCTCTAGGGTTTACAGAGAACATAAGAGAAAATATCCAGTGAGCGGCAGTTCTCTGGGTGAAAATGCTTTGTTGATACCAGAGGTCAGAGGAGAGGAGCTGATAGGAAGGCAACAGTAACATAAATAACCACTTCTTACAATCAAGGTATGCAAAAGAGCATCTCTAAGGGCATAAGATGTTGAACCTTGAAACTGATGTGCTACAGCAGCAAAAAACCATACAGGATGCTAAGTAGGGTCTGAAACTGCCACTCCTTAATATCATTTGATCACTTTTAAATGCCACAATCTGCCTGAGTGTTGTTGCTGACCATGTCCATCCCTTTATGACCACAGTGTGTCCATCTTCTGCTCGTTCCTTCCAGCAGAAATCACAAAGTTCCACTCATCTGGCATGAGAGTGAGGTCACTGTACACAAATGGCCTCCAAAGTCACCAGATCTCAATTAAATAGAGCACCTTCGGGATGTGGTGGAACAGGAGATTTGTATCATGGTTTTGGAACCAACAAACCTGCAGCAACTGTGTAATTGAATTGAACTAAATTGATGCTATCGAGTCAATATGGACTAAATTCAGAAGAATGTTTCCAGCACCTTGAATCTGTGCTATGAAGAATCAGTGCAGCTGTGAAGATAAACTCCACCTGGTACTAGCACAGTGTATCTAATGAAGTGCCAGTGAGCTGGTGAGAGTAAGTACACAAGTGTGTATTTTATTACTACCTTTTGCTCTTCATTAGACACAATCACTCAGTGGGGCTCATTTTCAAAACATACAAATGAAGGATAAATAGAATCTTTGGTGTAGCTGTTTATCAAAATGTATGCAGACCTGCTACTGATACATTCACTTCAATTTTATTTATATTGCACCAAATCACAACAACAGTTGTCTCAAGGCACTTTATATTTTAAGTTAAAGACCATACAATAATAAGAGAAACTCAACAATCAGAAAACCCCCTGTGAGGAAGCACTTGGCGACAGTGGGAAGTAAAAACTCCCTTTTAACAGGAAGAAACCTGCAGAACCAGGCTCAGGGAGGGGCAGCCATGTGCAGTGACTGGCTGGCGCTAAGGGAAGGAAGACTAAGCAATAACTAAGCGAGGATTCAGGGTCAAAAATACACGAAATCAGTCCTACATATTTCCTCACAGTGTCACTAGAGGCTAAGGTAATGCCATCCAGAATAAGCGTCTGGTCAGACACCATGTTTCTAAGATTTGTAGGTCTAGTACAAAGACCTCAGTTTTATCTGAAACATTAATGTTACTTCAGACAGTACATTCAAAAAAGAAAAGAAAAACATGATCAGACTGTGCCTTTATCGAGGAGCTCCCTTGCTGTTTTGGCTTCGCTCTGTTTTCTCGGGCCTGGAGCTGATGCAGGATTTGGTTGTAAAATGTCTCCAGTTCTTGTTTTAAGTTTCTCAGTTTCTCCTCCAATGGTGCTGTGGCCTTCTTGGTTTTGAAATATTTCTTTTTCCAGCTGTCACGTGCTTTAAATTAAAGGAGAAAGACCAGGGCGGTCACAGAATTTAGATGACAAATTTCACCAATTAATAAATAAATTAATAAATAAATTGTTAGTGCATAAACACATATTTAGTAAAAGAAGTTAAAAATTACTAATATGCACGAAATTTATCCAAATTTCAAATGCAGCAAAACTATAACAATTTCCTCAATTTGAGATGTTCCATTGCATTAGTACACTTATGAACAGCTGCTTTTAACAAACTGATTATTTAATGACTCCTGTACCCACCCTGGTTCCTGCGGTGTCGGTTCTGGGCTAACAAATCTTTCCCCTTTCTCAGCAGCTCTTGCCGTGTCTTCTCCAGCTGCTTTCTCTCCTCCCACACCAGCTTGAGTTCACGGATTAGTTCTTCCCCTTGTAAAGAAAAAGCATGTCAGTTTTACTTAAAATAATTAGTATAAAGGCTTATAATATGTCCAGCTTACTGCTTGTGTGATGGACTGGAGAAGGAGCTGATTCATGGGTGACTGCAGCCAAGTCTAAACCTGATTGTGGTGAGTGGCATCTAGTAGGCTGAGACGAATGAGCTAGACTTTCTGTCACCTTAACAGACAAATACCACAAGATTAGCCCAAAAAGTGATTTTTTAAATTATTTTAATTTTTTGGTGGATTTGTGTTTTATAAAGAGTACGTTTCAGGAAAATTCTCACTCAGGATTCCACTGAAAAGGAGTTGCTAAGGTAACCACACTAAGACATATTTTGATTTGATTTTTTGATTTTTTTTTACCCCAGCTGTTAGATTGTTCCTGATGTGACCCTCTTTGGACTTCCCGACCCTGAAAAACATATACAGGCCATTTCAGTCGTGTTTGCTCGGTAAGAAAACTTAAAGTCGGAGTGCTGGCTGCCTGGTACCTGTCTGTTTGGGAGAAGCCTGAATCTCTGTCCTCCAGGGACTCGACAACTCCTGAATGTCTGGCCGCACTATTTCCTCTGTAGTATTGCTTCTGCTTTCTGCAGGTTTCTTCTTTGTCTTGCAACTCCTTCGCCTGAGCTGAATCCACTTTACAGTGCTGAAAATCTGCAAATAGAACAATGTAAAGCTAAGGACTAACCACATTTGCTCTTATAAATAAGTTTGTTTTTTAAGTGAAAGAAATCTGTTCTTTCAGCACAAATATGAACAGATTTGGGTATATTAAAGAACGCAGCACATCTCAGTGTGAAAGTAAGTGCCAAACCATGAATATGTCAGGATATGCAGAGGTGCACCTTTAATTTACCTTTATTCAACAAAATTAATTCTGATGCCCTTTGCTTCTGCTCTCGAAAACACCCCTGCTCTGCCCTCCTGATGGAGGAGAGAGCGTCCTCCTCATTCTCCCCGCCTCCTTCTGTAGAGCTGTAGCTTCTATCATCCTCATTTTCCTCTTCCTCCTCTTCTTCTTCCTCCTCCTCCTCTTCTTCTAGTCGGTAGGTGGGAGGTGGCTGCTGGGAAGACTGGGGGATATGAGGGAATTTAATGGGCTCCTTTGTTCCTGTTGCCCGGCTACACATTCTGGGAGGGTGGTAATAGATCTGGTGGTTTGGGGAGCTGCTGCTGGTGTCGGGGGTGAGAGGCTGGGAGCAAACGCTGCTGTCATTCTCTACAGTGGGCAGCAAGTAAAGCTCTGGCTGCGTGGCCTGCCGACAGGTGATAACAGCACATTACTGGAATACTGGAACCAAACAGCTATATTAAAAGAAGCATCATCAAAATAAATTGTGAGATTGCAAGTATGCAAAAAGAGTCTACATACATAAGGTGGGGCAAATGTTTTCACTTTCAGATCTCGTTCCTGTTTGCTTTTAACCTGCAGCAGACAAGAATTTGGTAACTTTAAAAAGCATGGCAGTAAAACCATTATGCTCCCCTCTGGCCCACACACACGCTTTACACTCTTCAGTTTGAACAGTAAGCTGTCTGCATTGTTTCTCTCTATTGTGCGCCCGGTGAAATACAAGCACTAAACAGCCAGCTGCACTCACCAGCGCCAGGCTGCGCCCCACACATTTAAGGAAGAAGAATTTGTTGACGCTCTTCTGTGCACCAAGCAGAGCACCCAGCTCACTCCTAAGAGTTTTCAGGGTGACATCAGGATAAACCCTAACATCACAGAGAAGGAGAGTTGGTATCACATAGCTGAGCTGTAAACTAGTACATGACAAAAACATATTTATTCACACTGTAGTTGCATTGTGTCCACATGAAAGCCTTTTGTTAGTCATGCATTAAAAAAATGAAAAAGCTAAATACTTGCTTGAACAACAAACAAAAACTAACAACTAGCTATCAAGAGCCTAAGCAATACAATATGCTGGGATCTCAGTGTCTTTAATATATGTCAGTACAGTAGTGATGCGACTGAAAAGTGTTTCATCATCCTTTTTCTGAGTTTTCTATATAAAATAATTTGCAGCAGTTTCACCTGATGAAGCCGGCTGATATGAAGCTCTCTGTGGCTTCAGCAGGGACTTTATTGAGCTTCACATTCCACTGGTCAGCTGGCACAAACAGTACATGGAGCTCCACAAACTGCACACACACACACACACACACACAAAATGACAACATGGCCAGTTTGCATCATAAGTTCATCCTACTAAATAAATAAAATAAAAACAATACCTTGCAGCTGGACGGTCTCCTGTCCTCTGCATATCTCACTGACCCACAGGACAGATCCATTCAGTCTACTTGAGAAAAAGCAGAGAAACACAGGAAGATTCTCACTTTTATGCCCTAAAAGCGTGCTAAGTAACAATCTGCAGTAACCAAACACTCCGATCACATTCAGTCCTCGAGTGAAGTGTATTTTATGAGAGTGCCAGCAGTGGTTGCTCTGGTGCTGATGATGCCTGCTGCTGATGGCCGCAGGGAGGGGAAAAAAAGGAGCCGCTCATCTGAGATCATCTGTTCCGTAAATGTTTAATATTTGCGCTACATTTCTTCCATGTGATAAAGTCAATGGATGAAGAAGTACGTGGAAACATTTTCAACATCAGTAAATTATTTTTATCTGGAAATGTTTTGGGGTACTTGTGGGAGTTGTAGTTATTAGGTTCAATGAGAAACTTTAAATAAGTTGTGTTTTTGATGTGGGATTTACGGCGACTCTGTTCGGAAATTGCGTGAAGAAGGGCGCAAATTGTATACTTTATGAATCTCGCTTGCACTACTCTAGTTTTCAAAGTAACAAAAAGTATTATTTGGTGACGTTTCAAATGTTTAGAAAAACAGTAAAACAGTCGAAAAGTTTAAATTTTCGAAGTTCGCGTGAAAGCAGCAGCGCTTGACACGCCTTCGAACAAAACCGGAAGCTCGTTGTTGATGAAGTAGTTAGCAAGTTAGCAACAACGACTTTGTTTTAGATAAGTTTTTAATTCGTAGCTTAAAGCCTAAAAGCTTTTCACCCAATAATGTCTGGATCGTCCAACATCGTAGCGATGAAGAAAATTGTCCAACAATTACGCCTTGAAGCTGGGATAAACAGAGTGAAGGTAACAAATTTGCTACGTTACTATTAGGGCGTGTACTGTTTCTCGATTGTCTGTGAAAGGAGTCCCCATTTGTTTATAGCGGTTGTATGCAGTAGTAGTTACATAGCGAAAGCCAACTTTCCAAGACTTTTTTTTTTTAACCCACAGGTGTCTCAGGCCGCAGCGGACCTGCAGCAGTTCTGCCTCCAGAACGCCCAACAGGACCCTCTGCTCACCGGCATGTCGTCCAGCAACAACCCGTTCAGACCGCAGAAAGTCTGTTCCTTCCTATAGCACGCCTGTGTGAGTACAACTGGCTTTTTAAACTGCATCCTTTTTTAATCTTTGCGATTTAAATAACCTAATTTTCCGGTCCTGTGAAGAAAAAATAAAGTACATTGCTATGTTTCTTTCGGCCATGAGAAACAAAGCTATCTAATGGTAACAGTTGCGAAACTGAAACCAGCAAAAAAAGTATTTTCTTAAGAAGTAGCTCGGCCTCTTATAATGAAGAAGCGTTTTAAATTGAATTTTATTTTGAAATTATTCTTCCATACCGAGTATCAGTTATTACCGATTTCTGTCAGCTTGTAGAGGCTACTCATCAACATCTTTACGCCAGATGTGTTGTCTTGTAAGCTTTGGAATCCTGACAAACATTTCAGTCATTAGTTAAAGCAGAGATTGCATGCACAGCTTTAACTTCTGGAAATTCCTCATTCCTAAATTTTAAGTAGCGATTTTAAGGTCTTCCCCAGCCTGTCACCCATAGGTTTTTATAAAACTTACATGTGAAGTGTTTTTATCATTTTAGCAAAAAATTATATAAAGCACTCATTTACATACTTAGGCTGTAAAGCCTGTCTCACAGGGAAAACAACCTGTACAGCACAGGGCTCTCTATAGTTTTTTATGTCGCATCTTTCTCCGCGCGCTTTTTCCCTCTCCACGAACCAGGCTCCAACATAACCTAGAAGAGGAAGAGCCCAGAGGTTTCTTCCTTTTAAAAGGAAGTTTTTTTCTTGGGGTTTCTGTATAATATTGTAAGATCTTTACCTTACAATATAAAGTGCCTTAAGGTGACTGTTGTTGTGAATTGTAAATAAAAGACTATAGAGTGATGTTCAGTAAAATGTCAGTTTTTGTATTACTAATGCATATAAACATTTATGCAGGTGTTGGACATTGTGGTGCTTTGTGGAAGGAGGCTGCAGGATCGTACATTGTGGACTGGAACCGACTCAGGAGCGTTAGGGAATTTGGGCCAAACGACTGACGTTTTTTTTTTGTTTTAACCTATTTTTAACCCTCAAATTTAATATGGAAACATTTCCAAGTGGTTTTTAGCACAAATGTGTCTTAAGCTATTTGCCTAGAACTAATCTTTACTAACACGTGCCTTTTGAAATGTATATTTTTCATGCCTGATCAAGAATAAATGGTATTTACACACTTTAAAGTCACAGTAATTGTTTTATTAGAACAAGAATATCCACATTTAGAAATATGTGAAATAAGCTTGTATTATCCAAGATTATTTTTGAAAATACTGTTGCACATAAAATCATCTCGGCACCTCCAGTCACAGCTCCTTTTATCTGTTGCACAAACCAGGATGGACCAGATGTATGGTTGCATATATGTGGGCAGAGCAGGGCACAAGTATACAATTTTAACAAATAAGCAGCATTTCGAGAGGATCAGGGTGCTGCATGTCTTCTCAGACATCTTCCAGTCCAACAGAAAACAAATTCAGCCCTTAAATGTCCAAAAGTAAGTCATGTTAAAACAAAGTGGGGAAACACAGTGGAAAATAATAGTTCTAAGGGAAATTTTTAACTGTTGTTTAAGAGTTGCCAGGGCACTGTAAAGTCAATTTGTGCAAGTCCACAAACAGCAGAAGTATTTTGGAACAGACCAGCATCCCCATCTGACCACGAGGAAGGTTTTAGTTTCTCAAAGCTGGAACTTCCGTCTGCAGGCTTCCATCTCGTGGCGCTGCAATCAGAAAAATACTTAAGCTTAACAGGAAAAACTTGTGTAACAAAAAGCAGTTCTTCCATTAACGTGCTCCAATTAAATACTGAATTGGACTGAAATAATCTGAATGGCAAAGTAGAAACTGGGAGCAAGTTGGTTGCGCAGGAAGCCTGATAACAGTTTACACGCTACCATCTGTTAGGAGGAAAAAGCAATGCTTCAACATGAGGCAATGAGCCACTTACCTTCATCACCCACTCGTACTCTCCATACTTTGAGTCAAACGTGCCTTTTTGCAGAGAGCGGAGTTTGAGGGTGAAGCGTGGTCCCAGCTCCTGAATACCAACTTTCTTCTCATTCTTGAAGATGTACCTTTTAGAGATGCAAATATTTTTTTATTTTGCCTTCTAAATTTAAGCTGGATATTTATGAAAAATGAGGGTTGTATTAGTACCCAGGTTTAATTAGAATTTATTGAAAAAACATTTACCTGTGAAATCTGAAGAAAACGAAGTCTCGCTGGTTGTGGAAGGTGGCGACCTGTCTGCCAACAAAGTGAGGTTCCTGTGGGAAAAGAGCGGCGAACAGGCGGCCGACCGTGTGTCCCAAACGAGTGGTGAAATTGTTGAGTATCACTTCTGGGTAGTGTTCGGTTGGATCTTTGCCTCGTCTCTGTGAGACAAAAATGGAGCCAGATGTTGGTGCTAAATAACTAAACTTCAAGAAAGAGTTTCCCACTGTTTGGAATACCCTACAGATTTAGAGTCAAGTGAAGCAGCAAGTACACCCTCTTTCAGTTCTAAGGCTTTCATTATCATAACCTAATGAAACTAATCTAGTTTGTACCAAATTGTTTAAATACAACCTTAAATGAACAACAACACATAACACTCTGTGTCCTTATTTGTTTTCCAAAAACGCAGCAGTGTGTGAAAAACTAGGTAACCCCCTTTATTTACTAGTTCATAGAACCACCTTTAAGCAGCAATAACTTGAAGTAATCATTTCCTGTTTCTCAAATAAGTATGAAGGAATTTTGTTCCACTCTTCTTTACAGCATTGTTTTAGTTCATTGGGGTTTGCAGGCATTTGCTCATGCACAGCTCTCTTCAGGTCCCACCACAGCATTCCCATCAGCTTGAGGTCTGGACTTTGACTTGGCCACTGCAACACCTTGATATTTTCTTTTTCAACTATTCTGTTGATGCTGCTGCTGCTGCCCTTGGGATCATTATCATTTTGAGTGAACAGTCAGGCTTTTAGCTCTGATATAGATGGCCTCACATTTGACTCAAGAATACTTTGGTATACAGATGAGTTCATGCTCAAATTAATGACTGCAAGGTACCCAGGACCAGAACAAGCCCAAATCATCACCCCTCCATAGTTGGTAAGCTGTACGATGTGCATTAAGGCCAAACAGATCCACTTTGGTCTCATCTGTCCAAAGGACATTGTACCAGAGGTCTTTGTTCAGATACAACCTGCAAACCTGTTCTTGAAAAGCAGAAGAGGCTTTCTCCTGGAAACCCTTCCAAATAAATGATACTTGTTCAGTCTTTTTCTAATTGTACTGTAGCTATTTGGAAATGGTCTTATAGTCATTCATAGATTGATGGACAGCAACTATTACTTCTGCAACATCGCTGCTGACATCTGCCCTCTTTGGCATTGTGTTCACACACCTGAAAGCTCTGGACTAAACTGACAAAACGGTGCTCACGCTTGCTGATGAACAGTTAATCAAGTGCAACTGATTATCAACATTTATCAACACTTAATTCCTTTGGAAGCAGTAAAAGTTTCCTTCACATTGCTTCTGCATTTCAGCTTAGTTTTTGTTAAATAAATAATGACACAGTTAATATGATGTACTGTTTATCTGAGATTGTATTTACCTCATTTTAGAATCTGCTAAAAACCAGATGATGTATAAAATCTGAAAACTGAAAGATGTGTACTTTGTTTTTCACGACTGTATATTATGTCTGTGTGAGTAACAGGATCACTGTATGGTACATTTTCAACTTAATCATAACTGAAATCAGGTTTCATTTTTAGAGTCTGGACTCATGAGCTTGCCTTCATCTCCTTACGTAGTCGAACGCTGCTGACTTTGAAGTGTGCCGTCGGCCCGTTGGGTAAGTGACAGAGAACCAAGCCATCTAGAAATTACTGGTTAAGGATGCTGACATAAGAAAATCGCTCACTGTGTCAAAGGTTTCCATGTTTTGACTGCGCAAGGTTCATATTCATCAACAGCATTCTGCAAGGATGAGACTTAAAACTTTAAACAACTAAAGCTAAATGGTTTTAAGATTATCGAAGTCTCTCCTTTGTGAGAAATACTAGATAAAGCACTGTTTATCATCTCTACTTGCACAGCTGCCTTTGAGGATACTGGGCACTTGACGATCCTCGTTGATGACCATTAGATAGGTGAAGTTCCTGGCATTGCACTGGGGTATGATCCTCTTCAGAGCCAGACCTCTTCTGTAGTACACATGAGCATTTGGGATTACTGTGGCTAGCTGCTCGCAAAACCTTACCGTCCTCTGCAAGACACAAACACAGGATGTGCGTTCAACACATGGAACAGTAGTTAATTTTTTTTTAAACTAATATGTCATTCCTAGCTGTAAACTTTATTTTGGTAAAGAAATCAAACTATAGCAACACTAGAAATTATTTCTAAATCCAAAACAAGGTCCTAACCTTTACACAAGTTAAATAATGTGCTGTGTAGTCCCACTAAGTCTGTAGCCTCTGTTTTGCTTGATTTCATAATGGGGTGAAGAGTAATAAAATATTGTAATTTGACAGATTCTTTCAATTGAATGATAAAAGATCAATAAAAACAAGCAAGCAATGGCAAACAGCAGACACTCACCCCTCTGGGTCTGTCTGAGGTTGTGATGAGCACTTTAGGATTTGTCAGGCCGTTGAAGTAGGCGGAGAATTCATCCGTTCCCTCATCAAAAGCAATCTGTATATAACACACACCAACAGATTCATCTTAATCCAAATTTTGAAACACAAGATAATACTATCTGAGGAAGCTTGGCCCAGTTCATACCTCTTCATCCTCTGGATCGACTGTTGTCTCGTCATACACTCTCTGGTTTTCTATTGTTTTGGGGACCTCCTTTGGGGGTGCCTACATTAGGGACAGAATAAAAGTACAAATAATAATTATTACTGCTATTGCCTTATTTAATCCATCCACTTTCTGTCGCTTATACAAGTCCAGGTCATAACTGAAAATGAGAATATTTGGGACAAGAAAAAAAAAGACTTACCTTGTCACCTAAAGCTTCCCGTTCTTTTCTCCTCTTTTTCCTCAGCTGCATCTTTTGCTGAAATACAAATTCAGAAGTTAACAGATGGCACTCTAGTAGCTGTGTATAACCTTAAGTTAACCATCATTTGAAAAGTTGATAGATTATTTCCTGTCAGAAATTCTCTGGATAAGCAGTGATGTTTAAATTAAAAATACGGAAAAACATTATATCCATCCATTCTCTAAGCTGCTTGTACAACTCAGTGCTGACGGTGCTGCTTTTTTTTTTTTGGTTTTT
>VUQK01010831.1:38137-52016 GCA_015106715.1 Bujurquina vittata | reverse complement strand
TTAAGTATTTACATTTAAATTAAAAATACGGAAAAACATTATATCCATCCATTCCCTAACCTCCTTTAAAAACTCAGTTCTGACGGTGCTGCTTTTTTTTTTTTGGTTTTTCAGAAGGAAAAGGACAAGGAGACCCATTTTATGTATTATATTATTGTCACTGCTCAAAAAAAAAATAAAGAAACAAGTCAATTAAACTTCTTGGATATTGATCTGGTCAGTTAAGTAGCAGAGGGGATTTTTAACCAGTTCCAGCTGCTTTAGTGTTAATTAAATTAACAACAGGTGGACTGGAGAGGCAAAAACAGCTCCCAGAACAGGAATGGTGTTACAGGTGGAGGCCACTGATATTTTTTCCCCTCCTCATCTGTTATATTTTTTCACTAGTTTTGCTGGGGTCAGTGTCACTACTGGTAGCATAAGACAATACCTAGACCTTACAGAGGTTGCACAGGCAGTCCAACTCCACCAGGATGGCACATCAATAAGTCAATAAGGCACATCAATAATGCCAGAAGGTTTGCTGTGTATTCCAGCACAGTCTCAAGAACATGGAGGAGATTCTAGGAGACAGGCAGTTACTCTAGGAGAGCTGGACAGGGCCGTAGAAGGTCCTTAGCCCATTAGCAAGACTGGTATCTGCTCCTTTGTGCAACAAAGAACAGGATGAACCCTGCCACAGCCCTGCAAAATGACCTCCAGCAGGCCACTGGTGTGAATGTCTCTGGCCAAACAATCAGAAACAGACTTCATGAGGGTGACCAGAGGGGCCGACGTCCTCTAGTGGGCCATGTCCTCACTGCCCTGCACCGTGGAGCCCGATTGGCATTTGCCATAGAATATCAAGAATTGGCAGGTCCACCACTGTCACCCAGTGCTTTTCACAGATGAGAACAGGTTCACCCTGAGCAGATGTGACAGAAATGAAAAGTCTGGAGAAGCCGTGCAGAACGCTATGCTCCCTGTAACATTGTTCAGCACGATCAGTGTGGTGGTGGGTCAGTGATGGTCTGGGAAGGCATATCCAGGGAACAACACATTGACCTCTACACACCAGGCAACAGCACCAGCACGCTGCCATTAGGTATCGAGATGAAATCCTGCGATCCAGACCCTACGCTGGTGCAGTGGGTCCTGGGTTCCTCCTGTTGCACAACAATGACTGGCCTTATATGGCGACAGTATGCAGGCAGTTCCTGGAGGATGAAGGAATTGATACCACTGCCTGGCACCCATGCTCGCCTGACCTAAATTCAATCCCTGGGACATTATGTTCCGGTTCAGCCGAAGCAGCCAGGTTGCATCTCAGACTGTTTAGAAGCTCAGTGATACCGTGGTCCATATCTGGGAAGAGATCCCCTGAGACATCACCCATCGTTTCATTAGGAGCACGCTTCAATATTGTCAGCCATGCATATAAGCACGTGAGGGCCACACAAACTGAGTACTATTTTAAGTTGCTGCAATGAAATTTCGGCAAATTTAATATGAAGGTTCTGGTCTGGAATGATTATCAATCAATTAATTTAGAACCATCAATTTAGAACACAGAGTAGGGACAATAAGAGTCGGAAGGATAATTGCAAAACAAATTAATGTATTTTATATATAATCCTTTCATAAATCCTGTTAACTACTCCTTGTTTACCAATATAAACAAGGATATTACATATTTTTTTAAAAAGACCAATAACTTTTTGGCTGGACACCGGCAGTACTATTACACCAGCCTGTGAGGCTGGGTTTGTGTCTCCTTGCGGTCTCACACCAGGGATCTTTTATGTGTGTAGTGAATGAGTAGTACAGCAAATGTGTGAATTTACTGTCCACACTGTTGACGTACTGCTGTACCTAATAAACTGGCACCTAAATATGACCGGCGCCCGAAAGTTCCACCCATTATCCAGCCATGACCCATCTTTACCTTTCTCTTCTCCTGCTTGAGTTTCATGAACATGAAGTGTCTCCGCTGTTTGTTCTTGATTTCTGACACACTGAAGGTGGGAGGGAAAGCGACGGCCGGCTCGCTCGTCACCATCTTCTTCTCCTCCACTCCGCCGCTTTCTCCATCTGCCTCCTGACTCAAGCTCTTCTTCGTCGCTTTCTTATTCTTACTCTTCTTTCCTTTGGCGTCCTGGCTCGTTGGGACCTCTGTGATGTCCATCTTTTACCAGCTGTCTGTTTTGGATTGTTTCTCACGTGTATGCGGTGGTGGAAACAGCAGCTCCGTTCACGCAATCACTTCCGATGAAACAGGAAGCGAAGAATCGGTGAAGAAATAGTGGGACCTCTGGTGGTGAGGAGGAGATTCGCACTTGAATGCAGGGAAATGGATTAGAAGCCAACCGCAGGCCACACCAGCTATTTTCTGCAATATCACAACTTTATATGCAGAGTGTTCTCCTTGTAACCACACGCCTTTCATCTGAACACCTTTTCCACAGCCAGTTATGTCACACCTGTGTCCATCTTAATCTAGAAGTTATAAAAAGTGATCGTCTGCCAAAAAAAGATTGCTTGTATTTAAAATGTTTCAAACAACTTCTCCTTTTGGCTGCTCCCTTTAGGGGTCTCTGTTAGACCAACCCCCTGCATGTCCTCCTTCACTACATTTATGAATCTTCTCCGTGGTCTTTCATCTTCAATATATATCCACTATCATTCCTCTTCGCATCTACAAACCATCTCAGTCTTGCTTTCATCACTTTGCCTTCAAAATGTTCAATCTGAGCTGTGCCTCAGATGCACTAATTTCTCATCGTGTCCTGTCCCTGTCTGTTACTTTGTATGGTTGATCCCAGGTAACTACCCTCACTACCTCTGCTCTTTGCATGCTCACCTTTCTACCTCTCTCTCTCTCTCTCTCTCTCTCACTCATTTGCACACATGGATTCTGTCTTGCTTTAACTGCCCCTCATTCCTTTTCTCTTCAGAGCATACCTCCACCTTTTTCTGGGTTCTCTCCCATCTTCTTCCTACTCTCACAGTACATCACAATGTCTGTAAACATCACAGAGACTCCTGCTCAACCTCATGTGTCAGGCTGTCCATCACCACTGAAAACAAGAAGAGGCTCAGAGCTGATCCCTGATGTAATCTCAGCCCCACCTTGAACCCATGTGTAACTCCTACTTCACGCCTCACCTCTGTCTCTCTGTCCTCATACATGTCCTGCACCACCCTCACATACTTCTCTGTCACTCCTGACTTCCTCATGCAGCACCACAGTTCCTCTCTTTGTCACACAGCTTCTCTAGATCCACAAAGACACAGTAACTCCTTTTGACTTTCTCAAATCGTCTCCATCAACACTCTTAAAGCAAACACCACATCTGTAGTGCTCTTTCTCAGCATACTGCTGCTTGCTGATCATGCTGCATCTTTCCCTAACCCAACAACTCTTTCTCCCATGGCTTTCTCCCTCTATAGTTACTGCAGCTCTGCACACCACTCTTGTTCTTGAAAAACTGTTGTAAATGACTTGTTGGCCTATAATATGTCAAACATATCTCTCATGAATAATATCAAGTCATTTTAAGCCAGAAAGAACATTCCTGTCACAAGGTAGAATTTTATGTATAACCTGTTCATAAATCCTGTTGACTACAGCCTGTTCACCACCATAAACAAAGATTTACTTATCAATTTCACACAGTCAGAATATTGCAGGAAGTGACACTGTGTATATGTGTGTGATAATTGGCTAATTGGTTAAAATTTCTCAGATACGACTCAAAAAGGCAAGCCAATATAAGGATACATTCAAAATGAAACCCCCCAAACTGTTACCTGACAGATGAGCAATTTATTGTATTTTTAAAGTTAGATATGAAAAATTTAGACTACCTCTCAGCATTGCTGACATGACCCACTTTGTCCTACACAAACATTTGGGGTTTTTTTGGAATCTGGAATCTGGAATTACAGTATTCTGTCCTATATTTTGATTCAGCTGCCCAAAAACTGAGATTATATTGTATGTTTGCAATAATATAGCCTATAATAATATTGTAATAATTTAATACACTTTATGTGTGATGGTGTGACATGGTGGCATGAGCAGGAAGCTGTGGCATGGGCACGGACTGTTTAGTTAAAACATAAACCACTTCCTGGACTGTTCACATCAAAAAGTGCAATACAGCCAGTTTTTTTTTATTTAAAATAACAACTTTTTCATTGATTTGCACAATTTTTGCAATGTAACCAAAAAAGAAAGACCGAAAACTAAACCAATCAAATCATATCTGCTGTGCGTAAATTCAAATCTGACATTCTGAATTCACAGTCGAATGTTATTCACCTTAACTCCAGTGATGAGATTGTTTTGGATTTAACATATGCACAAAACACTTTACATCACCAAGCTGAAGAAAATGGAAAGATTACAGAAATTAATTTACAGTCGCAACATTTTGGTGTCACAGAAGAAGAGATGAAAGGCGTAAACTTGTTGCAACAAGTGACTGCTTGCAACATTTTATTGTTGAGTTTTAAGGCCCACTCTGGACTCACGCCAAAGTAAATTTCAGATCTCCTCACAGATCTCCCACAAAGGAAGATAAGAACAACACTTTCATGTAAGAAACAAGTTTGTTAGTGTCAAAGGAGACCTGAAAAGAAAAGAAAAGAAAAGAAAAGAAAAGAAAAGAAAAGAAAAGAAAAGAAAAGAAAAGAAAAGAAAAGAAAAGAAAAAAAGACTTGAAAAGACATGCACAGACAAACGAAGTCACAAGTCATCAGTCCATCCACTGGAACATCAACAAGCACAGGGAGGCTTCAGGGTGTTCAAAAGGAGGAATGGCCCTTTACTACATGGAACTGCAGCCTCGTGCAACTGCAGCAAAAGCTTGATTTGCATAGATGGCAATAAGTCAGAATTGCTCCCAGTGTGTCTTAGACAGTCATTCACTTTAATTTGGAGTCTGTACAGAGGTTAATGCTTCAGACATGGTTTTGAAAACAGAGTTAACAGACATATAACACAGTTTGTGTTGAGGTTGAAATAGTTTTAACACAGTTAACATGACAGAAAAATGTGGAAGTGAAATCAAGTTTTTGATACTCAGTGATCATAATAATAACTTCAATTATATAGCACCTTTTGAAAAGGAGGTGAAAGAGAGAAATAAAGACAATTAAAAATGAAAAACTGGTGAAAAGCAAATAAAAAAATATCACCAGTCGAAGGTGATAAAACAATATGAAGTAGACAGACACAGGTCAAACCTCATTTTGCGACCAGTTCCCAGAGCGGGCCTTCAAAGTCAACAATATAATCTTTAAATCAATTTTAAAATTAACAGGCAACCGATAAACAGGAGCTAAAAGAGGAGTGATGTGCAGTAAGAGCTTTGGCTGCTGCATTTTGCACCAGCTGTGGAAATTTGGCTCAGACGTGCATATAATGAATTACAATAATCTAACCTGGAGGAGATGAAAGCAAGCATAACCATCTCTAGATTTATTTTAGATAAAATCGAGCTGACCTTACCTGAGTCTCCTGAGCTGCACTAATCAAGACTGAGCAACTGAAGTGACATAGATACTGACGGGGCTATCAAAAGTCACAACAAGGTTTTTACAGTATTGACCCAACATTTGGGCTGTGCCTTCACAGCTCTCGTTTTCGAGCATCAGTATTTGGACATCGTTCATAAGCTGCATTCATTTCATGGAAAGCCGTCCAAACTACTCTGTCATTGGTGCATATTGCTCCCCCACCTCTTTCCATCTGACTCTCCTCCCTGTTCATATCAGCAATGCAGGTCCAGCCACCTTCTGAAGTCACGCTCCACTTGGAGTGATCTACAGTGTCGTTGAAGGGCTCAGTGTTCAGGAGGTTTACTTTTTTCACATTGTACACATTATTGGGGATTTTGGCACTGCAGTTAGAAGACAGAGGGCGGCGCATCTTTCCCCAGCTCTTGACATACAGATTCCCCTCAATGGTTTTTGCAACAAGTCCAGAGTAAAGATCTATAATATGTATGGAAAACACAATAGGAAAACAACACTATTAATAATAAAAAAATAATAGTACAAACTTTCTGAATTCTGATCTTTCTAAACCTTGTCGGGTTGGTGATCAATACAACGTGAAATCTCATCCCTTGGGTCCCAAAACGTGTTCTGACTGCAAACACTCACCATCACCAAAACGTTTGTATTTTGCAAAGCTGCGGAAGTTACGGCCGCTTAAAGAAGCCAGCGTCACCACTCTAGACCAGGGCTCCTTTTTTGGGTAGCATTCTCGCTGTGCCACACATCGGAGTTCATTGTGAAAGGTTTTTGGGATTTCATAGTCATATGAATAGACGTGGATGTACTTGAGCTGCAGTCCTGAAAATTCAGATGCAAGTTGTTAAATTGCATTTTCACTTATTTTGTAAAATAAACTTAAGCTGATATATGATGGTAATAGAAACCATTTACATACCTATTTCTTTGAATTTATCATAGGAGTATGTCACACACATAAATATTTGAGCATTTGCCTTTCCACTACTAGGCCAGAAGGCTCTCTTGCGATATGCTGGAAACTTTGGTGTACTGTGTGAAAGCCAAACTCCAGTCTTTTTGTCCAGCATCACAACTCCTTTAGGGAGTCAGAAACAGAGCGTTGTTACACGTTCGGACAGTGAATGCTATCAAATGGGACATCGCTGCACCCACCCTTACTGTGGCCAAATGAGGACGGAGCAACATATTTTTCTGGAGGCTGGTCACTGTACAGCATGTATCCAAAGCCTTCAATCTGAAAAGAACAACAAGAACTATGAAATGGTATTCAGATTAAACGCTGTGCCACGTTAACGAGACTTGCAGCCTTTAATTTCTCACCGTTCTGTCATAGAAGTCGAGAAGAGGTTTCAGGGTGTTTGCTAGAGTGCCAGAAGTACTGTTGATGTTCTCGTTGCTGAGTATCCACCCGTTGGTACTCTCATCCATATACAAGTATGACAATCCACGATTATCCATATTGGGATACTTGTACAAAATATACCTAAAACATGTAGATAAATGGGTTTTCTTATGCATTTAGCTTAAACCAATTTTCAGAGCTCAAAATTTCTACAAACCAGTCAACTTCAGCTCCACTGTCATTCCTGCATTTTACCGCTGAATCGCTCCCTTGAAAAAGAATCCCAACGCTCAAGAGGACTCTCATCGCTGTGGTCTGAAATAGTCAAGCATAACCAAGCTAGAAACATAAAAAAAACCAAGAGGGCGTCCTCACAGTAATGTCACAAAGCAGATGGTCTTTAATACAATGTAGTGTAATTAAAGCCACCAGCTTAAACATAGATGAACTTCAACTTTCAGTTACTTCTCAAGAGCTCGTTCAGGCAGACAGCTTAAGCTGCACCACTTCACACACATGTAACATGCCTGACTCACATGACTAAATGTGCATGTACTTTTTGCTTAGTCTGTTAATGTAAAGTTACTACATAAAAAGAGATACTCACACCCTGGTCAATAGTTATTATTTATAGAATTTATTTTTAAATATGCGAACATTTACTTACGTATCTATCTGCTTCCATTTTTGCCCCTCGAGAAGCTTTAGATCTCTTTACAAAGCTGCTGTATCACATCTACTGCTAACTGAAACTGTCACCCATATCTCTATTCGATGCGTCAGCAACTACTTCCTTATTGCTCAAAGCCGTCATCACAGATCATTCCTTCTTTTCTTTTCTTCTTTTTCTTTTTCACATGCCTGTTTGACCAGCTATGCCTGTTTTGACCACATGACACTGCAAAGGGGTGATGTGCCCTTTGAGCCCAGCAGGATCCAGTTTGACTTGCTGTCTGAAAGAATATGTATGTGGCTTTGTTTCTCATGATTCTGAGTAAAGGTAGTCATTGTGAAAGTGAAGCCTGGCTTGACACAATCTCAACTGCTGCAACTGCAACCACGTGGCAGCACTTTAAGCATCCAGGTCCTCAATCACATAACAAATAATTCAAGGACTAAACAAAAACTTCATTGGTTGAACCAGTTTTCTCATCCACGCATCATAGTCATGTCAAAAAGGAAGTGCACTGTAGTCTTTCTATTCTAATAACAAAACAGTCTGATCTTTAGCATGTTTTAAGATTAGGTAAATACAGTCTGAGATGGACAGCAACATGTCATTGTTAATTGAAGCCAGAACGCAGAAACACTGTGTGAAAAACTAAGTACACTTCATGATTCAACAGTCGCTGAGCCATCTTTATCAGCAATAAGTTTTCTGTTTGACTTCATCAGCCTCTCACATTGCTGAGAAGGAATTTTAACCCACTCCTCTTTACAACGTTGCTTCAGTTTTTTGACGTTCACAGGCATCTGTTTATGCACAGCGCTCTTGAAGTCCTGCTGCGACATTTCAGTCAGGTTGAAGTCTGGACTCTGGGCCATTGCAACACCTTGATTCTTTTATTTTTCAGCGAATCCATTGCAGATTTGCTGCTGTGCGTGAGATCCTTGTCCTGGGCACGATCCAATTTCAACCAAGCTTTTGCAATCGGACAGATGGCCTCACATTTGGATCTTGAATCCTTTGGTATACAGAGGAGCTCATGATGACTGACTCAAAGACTGCAAAGTGCCCAGGTCTTGTGGCTGCAAAACACTCAAATCATCATCCCGCCATCACTGTGTTTGACAGTTGGTATGAGGTGTTTGTGCTGATGCGATGTGTTTGCTTTTTGCCAAATGTGGCACTGTGCATTATGGACAAACATCTCCACCTTGGTCTCATAGCTCCAAAAGACATTGCTCCAGATAACTTGTAGATTGTTTAGATGCAACTTTGCAAACCTAAGCCATGTTGCCATGTTCTTTTGGCAAAGAAGCAGCTCCTGGCAGCCCTCCCAGCAAGCCACACTTGTTCAGCCTTTTTCCAAACAAGTATGGCCTGCTTTCTAACTGTACTGTGGAAATGGCCTTACAGCCCTTCCCAGACTGATGGGCAGCAACAGTTACTTCTCCAGGATCATTGCAGATGTCTTTCTCCCATGCCATTGTCTTAAGGGAGTACTCAGTCTTTCATACACTGTGTCTAAACTTTGACCCTAATTTTGTTAAATCAAACTAAGCCAAACTTCACATTTCAAATATGACGTGTTGTTATTCATCTGAGGTTGTATTCACCTAATTTTAATACCTGCTAAGAACCAGATGATTTTTTTTAATATGCCCGAGATTTGAAAAAGGGTGTACTTTATTTTTCACATGACTGTCTATAATACATATTAGCAGCATTGCTTATTACCAGATGCTGCTCTTCACTGTATTTTAACTGTGCTCTTTCTTCTGTGCTGCCTGCTCCAGTTTGCATGAATGTAAACTGTCAAGATGTGTGAAAGATGAGAGAGCTGTCTGACATTGACTGATAAACAAAGGTCACGCCTTCTTTAGGGAATACGAAAGGTCCTCTGTGCATCACTCCTAGGTTTTAAACCTTATATGTTGAAAAAAAGATTCAAAAGAAGTGTGAAAGACTGGCAGACTGTGGAGCCAGTGCTGTCACACAGTGGGAACAGCACAGAGAGCTTGGAGAAGAGTTTGTTCTGCATGAGGATGGTAACATTTGACAGCTGGATTTAATTCTGAATTCAGCTGGAGAAGGTATTTTGTTTCAGAAAAACAAACAAAATGACATTTTTGTATTTATTAAGAAGTGGAAATGTTAAAAAAATCTTATCTTTAGAGCAACATTTGAAGTATGATCAAAATATAAAGAGCAGTATACTATAGATAGCAAATTATGCACTGAAAAACACTGTATGAGTCAACTTGTCTGGCCAGTAGGTGACACCATTTACCCCAAACACTAAATACAGTACATCATTTACAGGCTCAGTGCCTCTTCCATGGATGTAGAAACTGAACAAACATGATAATGACAACGCCAGTGGCAACCCCCACCCACATAAAATAAAATAATAAAAAAAGATACAGACTACATGTTGTTAGAGTGCATGCGCTTCATTCCCACTGACCATCAGATCTGATTTTAATATTCCACCACCAACATATGAGGCCAAATACACTTTTGTGTCTTTTTCCAAAATTTCTCATTTTTATGTTGCAAATCATACTACTACATTTTTATTGCATAACTTATATCACTCAAAAACAGTAAAAAAATTTAATGAAGAAAATGAGAAATTCTTTATCAACAGTGCCAATAGTGTTATAATTTGCCAGTGAGATTTTCTGCTGGATGAGAGCAAGACACCGACAGAACCGGTACAGTAAATTACAGCCCATCGTTAGAGTGATCAATTAATTTCGTGTCTCATTGCTCCGTTTGTAAAGGTGCATACATGGTTGTTTAAACACACAGACACCAAAATTCTCTTAAGCCAACGTGTGGCTGTGATCTATATATCTACTAAACTTATTTCTGTTTTAATTAATTTAATAGTTTTTTTTAAATCCATTCATACTTGTGGGCTGATGCTTGCACACAGCTACTTTAACTCCAGCACAACAGAGACAAACCTCTGAGCAGAGGTGGAGCCGAGGAATGAGAGTATCCACCTTTCTGGCCACACCACATAATTAACATGCAGTAACTGCTATTTTTCAGGGAGAAATTTTTTGAGGAAGCAGTTCTCCACAGCCACTGCTCTTACACTGGCAATCAGCAGTTTACATTCAAATTACATTATTTGGTTACTTGTCTAAAATAGAAAAACTTGGCAACTGCTGCAGATTTTTTTCTTTAAATTAACTGAGGGTGACATAAAAAGCTTATTATACATGAGTTTCTGTGGTACTTCTACATAGTAGTCAAGCCTGGGGACGGGGGTCATAATGAAACACTGTTTCAGTCGCATCATAAACGTATGTAACGACACACACTCTCTTGCACCGCCACTGATCCCTGGGTCTAAGACTGATTCTTGCCTTTCATTCTCAATTAGCAGCCAATGTACCAATCCACCACCTCCCTGAAGGCCTTGTAAATTAAGGGGTTGAAGGAACAGATCAGACCGCCACCACGCCACAGCTGGCCTCTCTCTCTGTTCAGGTCCCCCAGGCAGGTCACCCGGTCCTCATAAAGTCGTGACACGCACCACTTTGAGTGATCGTTGTGCGAATGGAACAGGACTGATCTGGGAAACTGAATTCTCTTAATGTTCATGGTGTGTTTGGGCAGTGAGCAGTTGGAGGGCAGGTCGTGACCTTGTGTCTGCCAGGACTCCACCAAAAGGTCGGCACCCAGGGCTTGAGCCACCCAGCCGGTGTAGATATCTGAATGAAAGCCAGTGATGAGGTTAGTTCAGCTGCTTTAGTCATGTTAAGTATATGAAGTGAAACAGGTTAAATGTTTTCAATACTGTACCATTTTTAGGTTGTTTAAGCAGTTTCCCAAAAAGAGAATTCAAACATGACAAGCTTATAATTCATTTTCTTTTGCATTGTTAATATAAAGTTCCTATAAGTGTGATTATGATATAATAAGTGCATTATGAGCTCTGTGTTGTTTTACTGCATAACTATAGCCTTTGTGTAACAAACTGAGAAGGATTGCATGTAACTATCTATACTAAAACCCACTGTAGTGGGTCACATGTCAAAACAGCTGTGAGCAGAGAGTACGTTTGAAGGCCTCGGTTGGGCAATGATAATGCATGTCACTGTTGTGAGATGATAGTGAGTCTGCGCTTCATAATCAGTGACTGTGCACGACATGTGAAATGTGCAAACATGACAGTACATGAAAGAAGTCTGTATTTGTACAGCATTGCGCAGTGTCTGATGAGCAAAAAATGGCTAATAGTAAAATATAGGTATGCAAGAGCAACACAAGGAATATCTTACCATCAACAAAGTTTTCAGATTTAACAAAACTGACAAACTTCTCCCCTCCGGCTGAAAAAAGCTGCTCCATTCTTTTATTTGATGACAGCTGCGGTTTGGTGCCTGCACATAACTGGGCCAGCTGCGGCAGGTCGGCCAAGAATGCAGCAGGCACAGAGCAGTTATAGAAACGTGGGTAAAGGTAGACCAACTGCTTTGCTGGAGATTGAAGAGGAGAGAAAAAGCAGATACTAGACATTAGATGGTGTTATGGAGATGGTACTTAAAGCCAGAGAGAACATTTAAATAATGACACTGACACTGATGTCTTATCTTCCACATTGAGTTTCATTAAGTTTATTAATTAATTTCTTAGTAAATATTTGTTTGATGAATGAATAATAAATAAATTGTTGGTAACACCATAGAAACAGACATAATTGGTTACAGTGTATGTCACAATGGTGCTTTATTTGTGCTACTTAACATATGTGGGAAAATCCCTTCAGAGTTTCCCTTCAGACACGCTTCACAATAAATAAAATTTTCTCAGGTTTATTACAATACCTCGTGTGCGATGCGGGTTTTCCAAAAACAAATTACATTACTAATTATTCATCAGTGAAAAATATAGAATATTTGACTATTAACATTTTGAATATCAAATGTTTATTTGACAGGCAAAAAGAGATGTGCCCTGTATTTTTCACTGAACGGCTGGTTTTCCAGAACCTATTAAACAATCAATATAAACTTTTCAAATACTTTAAAATTCTGTGCACGTTTAGAATTAATTATGTATGCATGTACAGTTAAATGGGGGCGTTGTGCCTTACATTAGACTGCATCATAGTGTAAATGCTTTCTTGTTTTTAGCAAAATTCTGTGGTAAATGTAAAGAGCCCTGTGTTTGTATGCCAGGCCCTGTTGCTTCATGAGAGCTTACCTATATGAAGAAACTCTTGATACTGGTAGGTCACACACAGTGCAGTCTGGCCATTGACTTTGCCAGAAGAAGGGTAAAGGTACCCTCTCTCAGGGAAGGAGGGGAAATGGGGAATGCTGTGCGACAGCCAGAAACCTTGAGAGTGGTCAAAGAGCAGTGCCCCTGCAGGACACACACACACACAAAGATACAAAAGCTGGAATGACTACACACAGATACATGCAAACCAGCACGCAAGCTCAGAAACATTCCCATCACAGTTGTGTCAAGGCAGTTGATAAGAGTCAAATATGCAGTAGAGTTATCAGACGCATGGTCTTTGCCCATTTCCTCCCCCTGCAATACCCTATTGCAGGCAGGGGAACCTGAAAACCCTATTGATCTGATCTTTTTTTGCAAAGCTTGACTAGCAGTATGGAACTGCATCTGCCAGCTGCCAGTTACCGACACTAAAACATGCTGTGACTTGCACTACTGTATGGCGCATGGTTGTAGTATATTGTTACTATAACTGTAAAGTGTGCGCTAAGAACATTGTAGAGTTGTGGTTCCATCTACATATTAACTACCTTCATTTAAACCAACAGGTTCTTAAATACATGCATACTGTACGTACTGCATGAAAAGTCCAGTTCTTACAGCAGTACACTTAGGTGGCCTCTCCACAAAGCACTAAAGGTGGAAAATGTCAAATGTTGGGAAATTTATTTGGATTTTTTTTCCCATCTTGAGTCAGAATTTGCCAACAGAATGAATTCAATGTGACTGTTCAGTCACAGTATTGCCATATTTTCTGCTATCAGCATACTCTTCAGCTATAAAACATTATTAGCCTTGTCACATGGTCACAACAGAGAACAACTCGTGACATAAAAGGGGTGAAAAAAGGGAGATTTTTTTTTGTCTCCTAATTACATTGTACCTTTAGTGTGTCCATATTGTTGGATGTATTTCAGGACTGGTGGGGCATCATTATAGAGTGCATAGACTGAAGTGTTCAACTGCCAAAAAAGAAGTTGTGGTTATTTAACTCTCGTCCTTTCATCAGCTTCTCTCTGCTCGCACTGTGACCCCCCCCCCCCCCCCCCCAAAACCACCCACCACATTCTAACCTTGATTTTTTCTTT
>VUQK01010831.1:17830-28853 GCA_015106715.1 Bujurquina vittata | reverse complement strand
AAAAAAAAAAAAAAAAAAAAAAAAAAAAAAAAAAAAAAAAAAAAAAAAGAAAAAAAGCAACAAAAATGAAAACAAATAAGTTAAAACAAAAGGCTACAATTTTAAATAGGCATTTGAGGTGTCAGTGTACATAAACATTCTTACAGGGCAAATTCAAAGTTGTAAAAACTTTTCAATATATCCACTTTTTGGAAATGAAACATTTGGAGTCTTTTGTATAATGAGAACTATATATGTTTAAACATTTAAACATAAATATAAATAAAATAGCATAAGAAACAATTCTGTCTTGGAAATTAAAAAAGGGCAAATAAAAAAGAAAAACGTCAAATGTTGGGCTCAGTCTAAAAAAAAGTTTCAGTTCATGTGTAGCCAATATTAATGTACAAAACGCTACAAAATAGCATTCAGTCCACAAACCCTTTTCACATTTGGTTTCCAAGATTGTTGAACTTGATTAAATTGCATTTTCCTCACATATAAATACTTGAGCATTATGTCAAATCACGGCAATGCTTCTGAAGACTTAAACTAAAAGACTTCTGAAAGACTGTTAACAATGCATGACTGTTTCGGACACAGTGTGAAATGTAAAACTTGATTTCTCCACAGGGGCTCCAACCATTCAAAAATTAGTTCAAACTCTTACCCCCCTGTGGACAGCAGAGACAAAGCTGTTCAAATGAAAAGGAAAAAAAAACAAACAGAATTTTCAGATTTTTCTGGAACAAAGACAAGTCAGCAAAAAGTCAATGTCTGACACGCAAACCTTTTAGATATGTCAACCTGTAACCGGAGAGACGTTTTTAGAACAGACAGGCAATGTGTGAGAATTAATGAGTCATGATGTGCTCAAAGTCCATCATAAATCTCTAAGAAATACGAATAAACAATAAATTAACAGGACTGACTTACACACACACACTCAAAAATCGAAGTCTTTTGAGCTCAATTCCTTTGAAAATCATGATTTTTGTCAGTTGTGTTCTCTTACTATTGTCCCATTAAAGCATGCAAACTGGGTGTTTAAAAACAAAACACAACTGCAGGCTACAGCTGCAGAAGTGGCCGGGGTTAAATGAATACTTTAAGGTTATGATATTTCAGTTTTCTGTTCACAGTTCAATGTTTTGTTTCTTTATTTACTCGTCATGAAATTACTCGTCTATTGTGTCAATGTCCGAGGCTATGAAACAATTTAAAGGTGACAAACAAACAAGTGAGAACCATTTGTAGGATGCTATCAAGTTGTTGTGAAAGGTGTGAACGAACATAAAAAAAAACAAACATGCAAAAGTAAAAATGACAATCAAACAAATCTGGCAGTTACACAACATCTTACGATTGTTCTGCTCAAAACACAGCAGTTTAAAGACAAAAAAAACAATAAAAAAAACAAACAGCAACCAAAATATGACCAACACTGCTTCTCATCCATGATAAAACCTCAAGATAATAAACCCATCTGACCTTTCACTTACTGGAAAATGCAATAATATAGATGCACTATATATTTTTGGATGCCCCAAAAACGTGATGTGTTGTGCACAGTGATATATATTATATATATACTCAAATTTCCTCGGTTTCCCTTCTTGTTAAACATAGTTGTACAAGAAAAAAAAATTACTTCATCCCATCATAATACCACACCAAGACTGAGGTAAAAAGGAAACTTCCTGTGACCAGATATGGATAAACAATGCTACAACTGATCAGCTAGCACAACCCTGACAAGTTTCTGCTTCATAATAACACTTGTCAACATCGAGCCATCTCTTTGACAGTGCTAAAACTGAGAAACTTCAAGAAGCCGTCACCATTTCTTTTCCTTCACTGAATTTTTGTCGTGCCTTAACAAAACGAGGTCTTTTAAAAATCATGCCGATATGCACAAACAGCTGATTTCAAGTCTTAAGGGCATGAAAAATGATTAATATTTAAAACTGGGTTAGGCAAAATTTGGGGGCAAAAAGTAAAAAGAAAAATCAATATTAGCCTTTCAGCATATTTTGTTTTCAATGGTTTGAGAGGGAGCTTTATTGCTGCATCTCCACTAGGCCTCTAAAGCCAACTCAAGCTTTAGAAAATACAGCACATGACATAAGATTTTGGCTTGTGACAAGTCTTTCAGACTACATCAGGCGAAAAAGATAAAGTAGTAGAAAAAGGAAGAAGAATCAGCACAGAAACAAAGACAAATGGGTGAGAACTATAACTTTCACCTTGCAGAGTTGGGTTTGAATCTTACATGAAGCCAAGAGCTTGCATGTGTAGCAGCAGCAGGAGGTGCTGTCTAGTTTCAAATCCTGGCTTTAGCTTTAGGGTAACTTTAAGCTTTTCTCATTAACCTTTTAATACCAAACCTGTTGTCAATGACAGAACGTACTTCAAATGTCCTGCTAGTTGCGGACATCCGGCAACAATTATCGTAATATCTCGGTGTTGAGCAATTCCCCAGCTTTCAGAAGCTGTTTTTGGGTAATTTTCCGATAGGACAATGTAATTACGCTAATTCAAAATATGTTTGATCTGACATCTCAGTGGGGATACGCTTGATGGTAACCAGCTGTTCAAGGCAAGTAAGGGCAGGTAACAGGTGAATCGGTGGCAATCGCCTCAGTGTTAGAGGGTTAAGGAATACTAAGGAATACCCTACAGGAAACTTAGGCATGTAACAGACAATGCATAACAGCCAATTACTATCAGGAATTTAAGCGCTCCCCGTACCCAAAACTGCCCCTTAGTTATCCAAAGCCTAAATTCACATCATGTACAACACCAGTAAGCTGCTTCAAAATAAGATTAATATTCACTTTCAAGTTGCTTTTCAAATAAGAAGTTAGTAAGAAGTTAGTAAGAAGTTATAAAAAAAAATTAAAATAAAAAAAAATAAGAAGTTAAATAAGGGAAGATAGGACACTTACATTGGCAAAACAGAAAAAAAGGTAAAAAAACCAAAACACAATGGGAACGTGGTCTAGTACTTTGTGTTGCAGCACGAAGGATGTCTGCATAATGTGCCTGTGTATAGATTAGTGCTAACAGCACGCAGGATCATGGCAAAAAAGGAGCTCATTCGGCTGTGTGGACTGAAGGAACTAGGCAATTGTTTTGGGCACGTGATGGCCTCAGTTCCACCTTAACCCGCATCAGAGTGCAAATATCCCAAAACACAAGAGCCCTGATGGGACTCCTGCTCGTTCACTAGAAGTCAGCAAACTCTTTCGCACACTTTTCTGTTTGTGACACACGGATCTCTTCCTCTTCATAGTCATCGAAGTTGCTTGTGTCTCCTGGTCCTCTGCACTTTGGCAAGAAGGGTGCTTCAACCTGAGAATGTAGAAAGATATATGAATTTTTCATTTTGGATCAGAACCCATGGACTGTGAAATGTGCGACATCATGTCTCTTGACCAAAACAAAAAAAACCCCATGTGACTCAAAACAAACTCACTTGGTAGAACAACACATTGATTCACTCCCTAGGAAAAAAAACACAAACCAAAAATATCAACACCTACCTTTCGCTCATAGATGGCAATCCAGTCTGTTGTGGAGAACCACTTGTGATTCTTTATGTCGTTCACGCCATTCTTGAGGTTGCCGAATCTCTTTGTCAGGTCGACCTGAAGCAGGTTCTTTAGCAGATCCTTGAGGTCAGAGCTAAAGTGAGAGGGAAATCGTACCTGCAAAGTTGAAAATAAATAAACACAAACAGATTTAGGAAAAAAAAACCCCAACTTTTTCACTGTTTTGTTTAGTGTGCTGAACAAAAACAGTTAAGAGAACTAAACATCCACTGGAGTCCAAAAAGGAAGCCGGTCCCGATGGCAGTCAGTTAAGCAGAGAAATATCAAAGCACCCTTATTCTTCTTCCTTTAGGGGGCGCTACAGCAGATCATCTGCCTCCATCTCAACCTATCCCTAGCATTATCCTTTGTCACACCAACTCTAAGCATGTCCTCCTTCATTACAGCCATAAACCCTTGCTAAGGTCTTCTAAGGTCTTCCTCTTTTGGAGCCTGGCAGCTCCATGTTAAACATCCAGTATATCCACTATCGCTCCTCTGCACATGTCCAAACCAGCTTCTCTAGCTTTGTCTCCAAACTCCTCTAATATTGTCTCCTGAGCTGTCTCTCTCATATACTCATTTCTAATCCTGTCTATACTAGTCACTCCCAACGAAAATCTTAGCATCTTCAACTCTGCCACCTCCAGCTTGGCCTCCTGTGTTTTTGTTAGTGCCACCGTCACCATAAGAGATTCCACTACCATGCCGTAAACCTCCCCTTTCACTCTTGCTGATATCTGTCTGTCACAAATCACCCAGGAGACTCGTCTCCACCCACTCCATCCTGCCTGCACTCTCTTCTTCAGCTCTTTTGTGCACTGTCAGTTGTTTGGCTGGTTGACGCCAGGTATTTAAACTCAACCGCTATATATCAGAACACTGTAATATTGGAAATATTTAATCTTACACTTTGTCCCGCCTGTCACTGCATACCTTGCCAGAAACAATTTTTTCATAAATCTGGATGGGTTGATCAGCAAAAAAAGGAGGGTAACCAGCAGCCATCTCGTAGATAAGAACTCCAAGTGCCCACCAGTCCACAGCTTTGTTGTAGCCCTGAAAGAAGAAATAATTCCATCAACTTTCAAAAGCTATGTTATTTTAAATGAAGTAGGCAAAACTAGAATACTGAATGTTCAATATCCCTGCTTAACAAAATATGAAGAGATATTGAAAAATGCAAGACTGATAAAGATCAGGACAGTGAGGTGTTGTTGTAAAGTCTTTGGTTTATTTTGTGGGGCTCCGTATCTATGTCTGATGTCTAATGTAGGAATTACATCCCATTTGATCCCATCCCATCCCGTACATTCGCTTATCTGGGCCGGATTGCAGGGGCAGTAGCCTAAAAAGAAAAACCCAGACCTCTCTCTCTCCAGACACATTCTTCAGCTGGTTGGTGAGAACACCGGAGGCATTCCCAGGCCAGGTGAGAGATATAATCTCTCCAGCGAGTCCTGGGTCTACCATGGAGCCTCTTCCCAGTAGGACATGCTTGGAACACCTCACCCAGGAGGTGCCCAGGAGGCATCCTAGTCACATGCCTGAACTACCGCAACTGGCTTCTTTTGATGTGGAGGAGTAGCGACTCTACTCTGAGCCCATCTCAGATGTCTGCACTCTTCACCCCATCTCTGAGGGAGAGGCCAGCCACCCTTCAAAGAAAGCTCATTTCTGCCACTTGTATTGTTCTTTTGGTCACTACCCAAATCTTGTGACCATAGGCGAGGGCAGAAATGTAGATTGACCAAAAAATCAGCAGCTTCGCTTTTATGCTCAGCTCTCTCGTCTAAATACATTACAGTTTATTAGTATCCCATAGTTACATGGAACAGAGACTAATTTAACCTTAAGACACTAAAGACATCAGCTGACACTTAGTGTCAAAGGCTTTAATTACTAGTGTTTGTCAAGTGACAAATGTACTTAACTGGAGTGAGATCAATTAGCTGACTTGCTAACTGAATAAAAATGTGGATATGTGTATCAAAGAAAGAGCTTAAACAGAATCAGCACTGTTAATCAAATCCCAGTCTGATATAAAATAGAGCACTGAAAGGAGCCTTACCGTCCCAGTACCCTCCAACCGCACATTAGTTACATGGTTACATTGGCTACACTGGGTATGAAGGCCTCACCTTACTGAGGATGATCTCTGGAGCCAGGTACTCAGGAGTTCCACACAATGTCCAGGTCCTGCCTTTTACTCTTTTGGCAAAGCCAAAGTCTGTGACCTGAGGAAAAAAAAAACAACAAAACAAGTATTATAAGAAGAATAAGTACATAAAGGTAACAATGCAGGCCTGCACTTTCTGTGTCCACTGATCATCAGTTTGAGCGATATACTCTCATTTCACTAAATTATCATTGGCTGGACAAACACCAGTGTTACTTTCATAAGGAGAAACAAACAACATAAAATTGCAGCATGAGAAACATACAGTACTACCTGTGGAAACTGTGGTTTCCTGAGAACAACTTAACCAGAATACAACACCGCGTTGCACACTTGAGGCTCTGAGTGAACATTTCAGACAGGCATACATTTTCCTTGCTGCATTGACTCTATACCTGGATATACCCATGCTGATCTATGAGCAGGTTTTCAGGCTTCAGGTCTCTGTAGATGAGGTCTAAGGAGTGAAGGTACTCAAAGGTGAGTACTATCTGAGCTGCATAAAATCGTGCATGGGGTTCACTGAAAGAGGGAAAAACAGATAGTCAAACATTAGTTCATTCATATATATTCCCCAAAGTCTCTTCTGAATGCAAGAAAAACCCAGTCATTGTGTAAATAATATATAAATAATACCTGAACCTCCCAGTGCGTCTGAGGTGTGAAAACATTTCTCCACCAGGCACATATTCCATCACCATGTAGAGGTTTGAGTTGTCCTGTTAATTAAAGGGATATAATTACAATTATGACCACACTAACCTATTCTTTTTAACAGTTTACTTTCTTGAGTCTTAGGCGTGAGATGATGCATAAATTTACAGCTTGCATCCATGTTTTACAGACGTGCCTTTTGTCTACTGTCAATAAAAAGAAGAATCTGACCTGGTTATGCTTAAATATGAGAAAATAAGAAGATTAGGACAAGAGAATAACTAGCTGTGCAATTTAAGCTTTAAAAACTGCTCTTATCGGGACTTTGTCAGCTTGTATGGAAAAACTTGGTCTCTGGACAAAAGCAATCAGGGGGACATGGTATTTAATCCCAGCGTGATGATGACATGTTGGCCAATTAACTGACCAATACAATGTGAACAAGCAAGCTGCAGATTCTGGAAGAGATTGAAGTTTAAAACTCAAAGTGTAAGGCCAGTGAATACATCATACACATTTAATAAAATTTGCCACAGGGTCTGTCCAGCTCTTTAGACTAAAACTGCTAGCATGTTAAATCTAATGGACAACAGCTGGTACACTGCCACAGATTTCCAAGAGGAGGTCAAATGAAAAACTGCCAGGAAGTAATTGTCTGCCTTACAGGTGCACCGAACCACTGAACATACACAATGTCGCAAACCCAATAGTCTGAGACAAATACAAGCATTTTACACCTTTGGTTTGTATTTACCTTGAAAGCGTACACCAATCTGACGAGGAAAGGGAAGGAGACGGCCTGTAGTATTCTTTTTTCATTTAGTGTGTGCTCTATCTGCTTCAACTTCACCACCTAAAGAAGAAGAAGAAAAAAGGTAAAGACAGAAAAAAGCAACATGATTTGCACATTCTGTAGCATGTATGTGTGCATTCTACAGTTTTTAAACACAACTATATAAATATTCAAAACTAGTTAATACTTTCCCCATGTTTTAGCACAGGTATGGCTAATCATTTCCCAAGGTAATGTACTTTTATATTTTTAAACTGTGTTTCTGCTGCTAAAAATAGTCACTTACACTTAAGAGCAATTTTTGGTGAGGTATTAAAATTAAACAGTGCAGTTCAAGATAGATAAACCATCACTATGGACTTCCTGTGGTGCTTGATTCCTGCCAATGTTCCTGTTACGTGGTCAAGCAGCTGAAAGACAAACTGCGTAAAGTTTGTTTAATATGTGTGGCGATGTACAAACCTTGCAGTCAGAAACCACTGCTCATTGGCACCTGTGCACACCACAAGCTATGCTGCCACAAGCTGACCAAATGAAAAATGTAACCAAAGCTTCTGCATAAAAACTTACTCTTAATTGAGACATCATGCTTCAAATTAGCACGTCAACCCAAACAAACTGGGAGACATCAACTGAATATTCATACAATTATATAACAACTGACCATGACACCTACTGTGATCTAAAGTTTATGTTTTGATTTTTGTCTACTGCACTGGAGTACATAAACGGAAAGTTGCTGAAACAAACAAAAAATGCATACTGTGAAAAGTAATTAAAGAAATGAAATTAAGAAAAAAAAAGTGTTGCAGCTGTAGAGCAGAAACCAATTCAAGGGAACACAAGGTTGCTACGTGAGCAAGGCACTGACAGCATGCTAATCTGCCTCTAAAACTTTCACATCAGTATTTAAAGATCGAAACTCCCGTGTGAAGCGCCTTTGAGGTTTTCAATAACATACTGTTAGTACATCAGAGGAAATGTTCCATTTCCTTTTATGAGAAACACAGCATCTGCACTCATGCAGGACTTTTTTCACGGTTTTCTTCTTAAGGAACTTAGTTTACAACACTAGCTTTAATTCAAACCATCCGCCTACCTTTTGTTTGTCCAGGATCTTTATGGCATAGAACTGGTTCGTTGCTTTATGTTTCACAAGCATTACTCGTCCAAATGATCCAGTCCCCAGAGTCTTGAACCTTTCAAAGTCATCCAGGCTTGTTGTGCACTAAAGGAAACATCATCAGGGGAAAGTAAACCGAAACAAATGTTAAGTTAGGCATATTTACAGAAGCCACTAGCTTTTTGTGTTCGTGCGCTGTAGCTCTAAAACACAAGTTATATAGGAGATGTTTTTGAAGCATATGCCTTTAGTGACACAATTATGTAATCAGCCAGTATTGAAGACAAGAGGGAAATGACTAGGCACTATCAAATATCTTATCACTTTTATTCACAAAAAAAAGTTTACCCCAGAGTGCTAACAAGGGAAATTAAATACTAAATTTCATACAGTACTCATAAAAAAAATGAACCTACCTGAGGTGGACACTCCCATTTTCTTAAAAAGTCTTCTTTGGCTTTAGCTAAGAACTCTTTCACTATTAAAAAAAAGAAGAAGACAGATTTTAATAAAGCAATTAAAATTCAGACACCCAGACAAGGTCAGTGTTCATGCTCAGGAAAACAAACCGGGACAGTTTAACATGTTCAAGAAAACAAACAAGGGCAGTTCACACAATCAAGGGAAGGTCAGGCAAATGTCAAGTACTAGGGAGGAAAGATTATACTTGATAAAAGAGGAAAAATATCTCTATTTATAAAAGAAAACAAACAAACAAACAAACAAACAAACCACACACTTTAGCAGGACATTTTAATTCATAAAGTGATGCAAAGAGCTCTGCGGACTTTTACAGATTGGCCAATTTCAAGGCAAGCTATTCTGCATCTCTTTCAGAAGGAGGTGGGGGTAAAGGTAGTTGGCAGGTAGTGAGATGGACCAAAAGCAGAACATATCTGACACTACAGAGCAAGCCACAGAAAAAAGCACATTGTGAAAGCCACTGCAGACATGAGCTTTCCAAAGTCAAAGAGCCATTAGAACGTTCCTAATAGATAATCGCTGGTACACTTTGGTATGCTGTTACCAATTTAAATGCATACCTAGCACTGACAAACCATGCATGTTAGGAATATGTACATTAGCAGATATGACAAGGCTAGTTTGCCTAAAAGTGAGAAAACGAAAAGATTGCTCTTTGACTTGGGATGCCTCATGGAAAAATGAGCATACCAAAAGTCTCTACAGTTCACCAAGGGTTTGCAGGAACATTCATCCACATGGATGTAAATGATGGAGAGGAGAAAGAGAGAAACATTTATGAAGTTTGGAAAAAAAAAAGACATATTAGATTTACACAAAATGATACTGGAGAAGACAATGTACCTACCTACCACTGAACTGAATTTAAAACTAATAAAATTATTGGAATAATGTGATTATTTTGGTTAGGAGACTTCCTTCATTATCTCTGAAAACTTCAGCTAAAAATAATTAAGGAAGTTTATGTCGTATTGTGCAAGATCGAGTTTACACTTTTAAGTCTTTATAAATGTGCAGCAAGCAGACATTGCTGGCCATAAGGCATTTTTACAGTAGGTTGCACTCAATAATGAAATCTGATTTTTTCTATTTTCTGTGCTACTTTTGGACACCTTCTTTAGTCCATGAAGAACAAAAGACAACACTGACTGAAAAGACGTTGTAAAAGCACACATAAAATACATTTCCTTCTTGCAAAACAGTACATAAAAATCACAGGACAACAGATATTAAGACAATGTAAGCAGCTGAAGCAACACAAATGGCCTGCACTACAAAGCGTTTTGCCTAAGCTGCTTTTGTGGAATATCTAAAATACAAACAAATACAGACTGTAAACTTGATGAGGAAGATGGTTATTCAACCAGTAATGAAATTGGGCAGCTTCTTGCACATGAAAAAAAAGAGGCTTGCAAAAAACCAATTTGATTTATACAGAATTTAAAATGTAAAAGTAGAAAATGCAAACTGAAACCCAACCTGCTCAGAATTACAATGCAGATAGGGGCGGACAAATTTAAGAGTAAAAGCAATGAACTGCACTTACTGGATTTATCCCACAAGATGGTGAGCTCAGAAATATGAGGCACTTCGCTCTCCTGTACTCTGTGCTCTTGGCTACCCTTACAGTATTTATGGAAAAAACGGCTGGCGAAGGATTGATCCTTTCCCTGGGCCATTGTGAGGCAAATATTTTGGTTTGTGAGTAAGATGGCTCACAGGCAAAGTGAGTGTGTTTTCAAACTGAATGCTGATGATACTAACTTCCTGTATGTGCTCAGGCGCTCTGCAATGCTTGGCTAACCACACAAAGTTAAGCTTCCTGATCATGTCCTGTGCATGTCCACTTTTTCTGTGCAGTCATGTGAAAGCATCTTCTTAAATCTCCCATCCAAGAAATAACCGTTTTGAAAAAGTTGTACAAAATTTTAAAATCATTACCCTAAAACACAAAAGTTGTCATGTCAAAACCACTGTGCAGCTGGTGAATTTAGAACGCTGATAAGCCTGTTACACCCGCTGAATACATGAAAGAGAAGTTATCTCTGGCTTATTGTGCTCTCTGCTGGTTATACTTTACAATGCAGTTCTTCAAAGAGCTTTCCCTTTGCTCAAAGTCACCCTTTTGACCCGGCCCTTTACTGCAAACATTTTTAAAATACTGGTGTAGTAGAAAGGTAAGGTTTTTTTTTTTTTTTTTTTAGAATCAAAAAATTTCC
>VUQK01010831.1:0-14167 GCA_015106715.1 Bujurquina vittata | reverse complement strand
ACCTCTGACTGCTGTCGTTTTGTGCTGCGTTCACGTCATATGGGAATACCCCGACAAGGCTTTCTCAGTGCAATGCTGCCTTCAGGTACCGGTCAGAAACAGCAGACTCGTGTGTACATTACCCTAGTTATGTAAAAGTGGTGTAACTTAATGTGTTATCTGTGGCTCTTGTTTTTATTTATGTATTTGACGACTACTTCTTTTTTAATGCCCCCCCACGCCAATAACACATTAATTACTTGAAATAAAACATCTTCCATTTTAATCTTTGCTTGTATATAAACACTCATTTTGGCCGTTTTTTCCCACTGAATACAAGACCCCCAAGAACTTTAAGACAGACACCTGATGGCCATTTTGCCTTTTGTTTGTTTAACACAGCACAAGTTTATAAAAATAACACACATAAATCTAAACCAATATTACAAAAATGCAGGTGCTTGCACTATGGAAGTAAGCTGGAGTACACAGAGAGAACCCATGCAGATACAGGAAAAACATAAACTCCACACAGAAAGGTCAAACCCTGGATTCAAACCCAGGACCTTCATTCTGTTAGGCAGCAGTGCTAACCACCATACCACCGTGCAGCCCAAGGCTGTCCAAGAAATTATCCAAAACTGAAATTCTAATGACAGTGCCTTTTCAAATATCCAAGGAGTCTTAATTGTGATTCGCATCACATTTGCATGCAGTTGAACTAAATTCTGGTCCCAGTGTTGCCCATGTAATAGTTGTGACAGTTTCAAGTGATTTAAAGAAAAATAAATATAAATATAAGTAACGATAATACGAAGAAAATATATTCACATATACATACACACCTTTATATCTACACTCACACACTTTTATGATGGTTAATAAATTATAACACTGTGGCTTCCACAAGGTCGCAGGTTTGGGGACTGCATCAGGAAGGGCGTCAGGTGACTAGAACATGCGGAGCTACCTGCGGTGGTGACCCCTCATGCCAAAGAAGAAGACGAAAGTAGCTTTATCAAAGAAAGATAAATAAACAATAAAACAAAAAATACTTTGAGCTTAGTTTAATCTCTCAATTTTAATTTCTATCTGTCATAAAACTTTATCATAAACAAATACTCAGAAAATACACGTACCAAAAATTTGACTATAAAATGTGGCACATTTGGCAGTAGTATTGGACATGAGTGACCTCGGAGCGGGACGCGGCCATTAACTGCAGGGTTGTTTTTAGCACCATGGTCAGCGACACAGTTGCTAGGTAGCTACCCTGTGTTTGTATCAACGAGTAGTGGAGGAAGAGCTGTACACATGCTAAACAACGACCTGAAGGTGTACAAAATCTCCCTCGCAGCAGCGACACCTCTTTTCCCTTCCCTCACAACTGCTTGACAGATAAATATAATATGTGCTGACTTAACATATAAGCAGCACAGGGCACTAAAATGTCACGTAGTTGCCAGATTGCGAATGCAAACTTCAGCACTTCCTCCGGGTTCCCTCACCCCCACCCGTTGTAGAGCGAATGGTTTTGCCCATGGACTCGCTCCAGCACTCCTAGCACACAAGAGGACTACAATATACAGATTTCTGTTGTCTGTCAGCCAACCTCTGTTTTTAGTAGAATCACCATAACACGCAGAAAGCACTGTTGTAGTCTTGTAAACAGTCCAGTAACCAAAGAGCTTCTGCAAAGACTTCTCTAAACGGTATCCGTGTCGTCCGGATGAGAGGAGCAGAAGCTACACTGCCAGCAGCGCTCGGAATAAATAAGGTAACATTGAGGGGCTACTTTGCCTTCGCTTGTGTGCATTCTTTGCTAGGCAGTGCAGCTAGGCTAGCTGTAGAGTAGACCGGGGTCATTATGTTCTCTTTGAATCATTATGTCTCTGGGGAATGTATTATTTCTTTTTTTGTTTGTTGATGCATTAAGTAAGAATGCTGTCATTCGACTGCAGCGTAAACGCTGCAGTGACGCTTAAAGTTAACTGGATGGTCACACTAGCCAGGTTGTTTCCTTGTGCTTTGATTCTGCCACCTGACCTGTGCAATAGCAGCCTAGCATTAGCGAGTGCCTCTGCTAGCAATTGATTCATGGCAAGAAAACACCTGCTCAGGCTCAGTGACATTTCATTTTCGAGCGCAACCAAGTTTTCTTGAAAATCTTTAAATCCAATATATTGGACGCGAGATTTTAAGTAATCCTATTTTGTGCTAATCTTTAAGTACAGGGAAGATATCAAAAAAGGGGGGGATGGCCTACAATCCCTCCACTGATCTGGAAGATACCATATTGACTACTTTGCTGTGACAAGCATAGACCCCCCCCCCCTTTTACTCTTTTCTAGCACAGCGTTTTATATCAAGCCAGATTTGCAAAGAACCCTTGATAAATTTGTGCTAATCTGCAAGGTGATTGCGTTGATGTAACTGAGCAATGGGGAGCCTAGGTAATTACACGATAAACGTGGAAGCGTGAAGATTGGTTTGATTCTGTGCTTTTTTGCAGTCCAGTGTGCCACTTGCAGACCACATGCCGACAGGGCACCCTGGAAGTGACCATTTCATCCTTGCAGATGGATTACATGTTAATAACAGGCTTAACATATTAATTCTGAATGGCACGCTACCTCCAGGCCATATGCCAGATATAAGGCTTTTGACATGAATATATGATATGTTTAATCTCTTATTTTCAAACAGGTTAATACCTGATGTATGCTTAATGGTTTTTTTGGTAGTACTTGCACTGTATTTTATATGAGTTAAGGTTTTGTGTGAGCATTTTAATCAGTCCTCAGTTATTTGTTAGTAGCCCTGTAGAGTGGTTCACATTTTTACAAACTATAGGTGTATGCTGATGTTTTATTTTGCTGCGTCCCCTGTTCTCAATGGAAAGTGTTTTGCATAGTAAACAAATGCAAGCTTTGAGCCTTTGTGTGGCATTGTTTGTAAATCACCTTCGTTCAGAAATTTGTGCAATTGTGGACTGAGCAATGTCCACACTTATTGCTGATATTGTTGCACTATGTCCAACTTTAAGTTGATCAAGCTTGAAGGTTGTAGTTAATATAATCTGTTAATTTCCTTTCCAAAGTAGTGGCTTTAATTTAACATACAACAAGTTTGCCTAAATCCTTGTAAATTCTTTCTGATGAAGTTATGCTTAACATTCAGCTGTTTGTCAGTGTATTTCAGTACCCTGTGGGCTGACAGCTCCCACACTTGTTCCTCCTCATATGTTGAGGAAGGCGTGAAGCCAGAGTTGGGTCACTGGTTGGAGCTAATTTTAGACCCACAGGCTATTCAAAACTGACTGCTTTCCTGTGAGAGTTGTCCACAAATTTAGCCCTCATTATTTCTGGGCAGACAATGTGGCGTCACCGGTCAAATAGGTAATAAAATAAACATAATTATACTGTCTTTATTACATTATACTTTGTTTTTCACCAGTAAAATATGCAGTATCACTCTTAAAGTTTTTCCACAAGACATTTATTGAATCCTTCCAGCGTTTTCTCTAAACAATTCTACAAAGATTTAAAAAGTCTGAAGTAAAAACAGAAATAGAGCTTGATTCTTTTTCAGAGGCCTGCACTGTTGCATCACACAGCGCAAAGTGCAAAAATGTGCATTGCTGGGTGAAAACGTGTGTGCAAAAAGTTAAAATGAAATTTGCGAATTGTTTCTAAATAGGTGAAAATTGTTTAAGATTTTGACAAAGGAGCAAGAATAGGAGTTAGTGCCTTAGCATTTCAAAAAAAAAAAAGAAAAGGCGATGCATGAGATGTCAAATGCCAATGCCAATTTTCTTAAAAATCCTTTGTTTACTTTTGCATTTCATCAGTGATGGAGACATGCTGTAATAGTACAACATGTCTCCATTCTTAGCCAATGCCTTCTTTTGAATGCTTGTATATTCCCTGAGGTCCCAGTGCCGCTGCAATGGCAAGAAAGAGGGCGTACTGTTATGTACATAAAAGATCTTGTGTCCGCTAAGCCTGCTCTCTCAGTATAACACAAGGCTAAGTGGTGTTTCCCCAAGACTTTCTATTGATTCTGTATTTGATGAATGCTTTCAAGATGTAGTTTCATGTTAGGTTGAAGGAATATAAAACAATTTCCTCAGGGATGTACTACTGGTTGTTTAAAGACTTGTATAATAGGTGTGACACAACCTGTCATGTATAAGCACAGTCTTCCGCTTAAGCGCAGCTTTTCCTTTGGCTCACTACTTTCAAACTACTTGTGTGGTCTTTGTGGATTTGCTTTTGATATAAAAAGGCAGTAACTCTTGGATAATGATTTGCTTTTATCCTTTATCCTATGATAGTAAGATAATATCCTAGAAAAGATTATTCCCGTCAGGACAGAAAGGTGTTACCACAGGGTTAAGCGGGGTCACTCTGAACAACTTTGCACAATTAGCACTTCCCTTTAAGGATAAAGAAGAACTGTAGATCATACCATCAAAATGCCCCCAACAGCAAAACAGAACCAGGGTATGGGTCAAGTATTCAGGGGTTTTCCTTTACTTTTTTACCTTGCCTGTGTTGAGAGAAAACCCTGAGATCCAGTAACACAATTACCACCTGTGCTGGATAATAAGGGAAAGACTCTGCATAACAATACTCTGAAAGACAGATGTGCATTTGTTGAGCAGGACGAAGAGCTGAATCACTACAATGAAGCCTTTCTGTGTTGTGTGGCAGGGAGGGAGAGTACATGAGCTAAGCATCTGTAGCAAGTCTGCATTCTCTGGTGGACCTTTGGCTCACCCTGTTGGTGAAAGTGTGCTACTGCAACAGAGGATTAATTTGAGACTCCACTCAGTGGAAGAGATTATTATTTTCCACAGACTAATATTAATAATGGTTTATAGTGCCATCAGTAGAATAAAGTAACAAGTAGTTATTACAACCTCTAAACCAGATTTAGCTGCTGTTCCTATTAATTCCTTTAAATAGAAGCATGAGTCACCAGGTTAAGGTCAGGTCCTGGCCAGGTCTCACTACAGGGGGGCCTGTGGCTATTACAAAAATGTGCTTGCTGCCATTTTCTGAAGGTTGCTGAGTTTGGCACATTTATGGAAGAAGTCACCTAATACTTAAGTGATTTAAAGGAAGTAGCTTCATATTGTGCTTCATTTTCTTTGTGTCATATTTGGTAGAGTTGCATTGGAGAATTTTTTTAGAAAAGGTTCAATAACATCAGTGTTTAATGACTCATCATTGTTGCTGCAGTTTTTCAAAATCTGTCTCTTTCCAGCTGATAAGAAGTTGTAGGCTTATTGTATGTCAAAAATGTCTCTTATCTAGCGCACCCGAGGTTGTTCATTCTGGTAAGTTTTGGTAAGCTCTTACTGAGGGATTTTTTTTAAAGGTGGAAATATGAAAAGATAGCTAAAGGCTTAAGCAGGTAATAGTAACTGCAAGGACAAAAATATTCCCTCTGTGGGTCAATAAAGGCTGTTTCTTCTTCTTCTTAAAACAATGCAGCAAATTGTAGTATAGTGGAAAAGTGTAGTATGGGTTATTAATGTACAGCATCACAGTTCTGTTTTAAATTTAATGCCATCTAAATTGAAAAGCATTTTTATTATATAATGTATAAAATTTTAGCTTGATTGAAAGAATTACATGGGTATGTAATTTCACATAATGAGACTCCTGCTTTGGGCCTTCAGTCAGTTAACAGTAACAGTTTGTTTTTCGACTCTATTGCTGAATTACGCTGAAACCTCAACTTTCAAGTGAGTGCAAGTAAAATCAGGCCATCTCGTGGTTTACAGCCAGCGCTACCAGCGAAACAAACGAGCAAAACAAGGGAAGGTCTCTTTTTGCTGGATCATCCATCACTGTGCTACCAAAATGCCTCACCTGTGACCTCATAAGGTAGCAGACACAAGCCTGGATAAAAATCTGTGTCTGCATTTTTTTCCAAGAGGTAAAAGCAGGGAAATTAAATTACATAATCAGTGACATATTTACAGAAATACTTAAAAACTGACTTTTGTGCACATGCTTCTCTCATTTTTCTCTTTGATGCTGCAGCTCTAAACCACTGAGGTTTACACCACTAATAATTGTCAATATTTAGTCAATTAGCAATATTAAAGCATTATGTTTTATTAGAGTAGTTAAATTTAAAAAAGTGTAATTAAGAATGTGTACCATAGCAGAAAATAATTATAAATGTCGAAATGTTGAAAAAACACACGAAAGGCTCTAAAATAATTCCTCTTCAAATTAGGAATTAATAACCCTGCAATATTGTGCAGAATAATTAAGAGTAACAAAACAGCACTTGCCTGGGGATTGTGTATAATTTTCATTTCAAATTAATTGCACTAGAGAATGTGTGCACTTACTGCTCATACAGTATGTTTGTAGGTATTTTGTTGCATCATATGTGCTTGTCAGCTCCACCCTTCTTGCTGAGGGTTCACGTGACACCAAGGCCTGCTGCTCCTATAGAGACGGTATTCCCTGCCTACTGTACAGAGAGCCAGTACACCACTGGGAGGTAGGGGCAGATTGTCAACAGCACAGCTTGCTTCACTTTATCACCCCGACTCTTTGTTGTTGCTCTCCCTCCCTCTCTGCTGAGCTCACTTTAGTCTCTGTCCGTCCCAGGATCAATGCCTTGTGCTCTCCCCAGGCAGACCAAGAGGCTGATAGTGACGACTACTGAGTGATCAAGCAATGCAATCAGATTGTTTCCTCATTCTAATTTGTCCAGAGGCTGCTGATGGGATCGATAAGGTTGCTTTGCAGGCTAGCCTGTGTACATGTGCTCAGCCTTCTTACAGGAGAGTGTGTGCATGTGTGGACGGTAAACACTGGTCGATAGGAAATGGGCCTTTCAGTGTATTCTCACCACTAGAGGCTACTGTTGATCTCTTTATGAAATCCAATAGAGGCACTCCAAGACAGTGTAGTGCAGATGTAGTGTTACTGGTTTAGGTTTCCTATGATTTATGTGTTCTTTATTCAGTGCTGTGAAAAGTATTTGCCTGATTTGCTGATTTCTTAGCTTTTTGCATATTTGTCACATAGATCATCAAACAAATATTAATATTAGACAAAGAAAACCTGAGTAAATACAAAATGCAGTTTTTAAATGATATTTTCACTTATGAGAAAGGCTAACCAACCCCCCCACCCTTCCTTAACTATTAACCACATAACCCAGACATCTAAAGGATGCAGGTCTCACTCTAAGTAAGGTCAGAGTTCATGATTCAACAATAAGAAATAGACTGGCAAAAATGGCATCCATGAGAGAACTCCAAGGAGAAAACCACTGCTGCTCAAATAGAACACAAATCCCACATTTGCCAAAAAACATCTTGATGATCCCCAAGACTTAGGAAAATATTCTGTGGATTATGAGACAAAAATTGACGACTTGCTGTAATTGATGGAACCATGAATTCTATAGTCTCTACCAGAAAATCCTGAAGGAGGATGCCCAGCCATCAGTTCATGGACTAAGCTGGCCTAAAGCTCAAGCACAGTTGGGTTATGCAGCAGGACAGTGAACTGAAACAAACCAGCAAACTCACCCTTGAATAACTCAAGTGGCCTAGTCAGAGCCTGGACTTAAATCAGATTGAGATGCTTTGCATGACCTTAAACAGGCCATTCATACCTGAAAACCCTTGAAAATGTGGCTGAATTAAAACAATTCTGCAAAGAAGAGTGGGGCAATATTCCTCCACAGCAAAGTGAAGGACTCATTGGCACAAATCACAAATGCCTGATTGCAGTTCTTGGTGCTAAGCATGGCACAACCAATTATTAGGTTTAAGGGGAAAATACTTTTCCACATGGGGCTAGGTAGGTTTGGATAGCTTTTTGTCCCTTAATAAATGACATTATCATTTAAAAGCTGCATTTTTGTATTCACTCGGTTTATTTTTATCTAATATTAAATATGATTTCATAATCTGAAATATGTAAGTGTGACAAATATGTAAATATCTAAGAAATCACAAAAGGGACAAATAATTTTTCATGGCACTGTATAGTATATAGCATTATTTTTCACAGACCATTTAATCATATCACTTTATTTAAAATACATGCAATATTCGTGCAACACAAAACACCACAGAAAACATTTAAATGACAAGTTGTTTGTCTTCACAACCTCGTGAAGAATTTTGACTACTGTGTCAGCCACAAAGTGATATTTTTGCTTTATAGACCCCAAGAGGTAATAATAGTAATAATAACAAAATAAAAATAAACAAAATAAGCAAGTCCCAGGAAAACAAACGCAGTGTGTTGTTAATTGTCTCAGAACCCCTCACATCCATCATGGAAGTTCTTGTGGAGATTAAAAACTGTCAGACCATTAGTAATGATCACTGTTGACTCAAATTCAGCTTCTGCACGTGCTCCTCCTGACTGAGAATCATGAGTGGGTGAAATAGTTTCTGTAAGAAAACAAGAAGAATCCAGGTTTTTAATCCTATCCTAGTTTTGTTGACATTCATAATATACAAACTAAACACTGATATCAAATACAGTCAGCTGTTATCTTTCACCTCTATGCAAAATTTTCAAGTTCAACACTATCAAAAATGTTTTAGTTTAAATCACAGCCTGAACACAGTATAGAGTACAAAAAATGCTTGCATATGACTGTGAAAAACCTTCGCTGCCATATGTTTGATTTTATTTTTAGGGACGTCTTGGACTAGTCAACTAATTGCCGCTATTATCACTAGTAGGTATCAGGCATACTAGTCAGTTAGTCTGATTATTAAGGTTATTATGAGTAGGATGCAGTAGAAAAAAAATCCCAACATTTTATGTTTTTGGCAGTGGCCACAGCATGTAAAACACCAGAACACAACTGAAAGGTAACTAATACACACAATCCACCTGTACAGGCTGGCTCCCCCGCGACCCGTGCGGGATAAGAGGAAGAAAATGTTGTAAATTGTAGAACAAGGAGCATCGTTCATAATGCGTGACACAATGCGCCACACTTTCGCAGTTTATTTGTTTTTCGGATGTTATGTTTCTCATATCCAATGATGTGTGAACATTGTTTGCAGTAACACGTTTTTATATATTTAAAATCTATTAATTAATCAATTAAGTTTTTTTTTTCATTGTTTGGCGTGAAACATTCAGCGTTCATAATGCGCGATGCGTGGTGCCGCACAGTTAAGCAGCATTTAAAGTGCGATTCATTACAGAAGAATGTGATTAATGGTTTTAAATGCATTTGTTGAGACAGTTTTTGATATTGTCCATTAAGCAGACATAAAATCTAACTTGGTATATGAGTACAATATTTCGTAGTTTTAGACTAGTTGGTTAGTCTAATTTTTTTGTTTTGTTTAATCAACTAATTAATTAGCCGCCAGGAACATCCTTAATTATTTTCAGTGTGCAATCTGTAAGAAAAGAAAAAAGCATGCCACAGTTTGGGGGCCATCAATTCATATTTGATATTTTTTGTACTGGTTCTCATCTAGAACCTGTTTTTGATTACCATTCCAAGTCGTTATGCTGCATGACCCAGAGAATTTCTTGTCTTTTATTGCAGCAAACATGGTACACAGCATTTAGATAGCTTCTACACTGAAATTAAGGCACAGATAAAGCTGCCAAAAGGTTGGTTGGTAACAGCAGCGGAGGTTGATGAATGAATATTCAGCTCAGAGAATCTGAATCAGAACAGGGATCTTTCACTGATAAGTCAGAGTGCTGACTTTCGCGAGGAAGCCCTGCCAGATTTCTTTTAATCTTTGTCCAGGTGTATTCAGTTTCCCACCATTTCAATGGGAAATCTAAATGAGGTGATAACATACCGCAGAATCCCTCTTTCCATGTAGTATCTACAGATTTCTCAAAACCAAGATCATACCCAGTGCAACACAAAACCACAACCCAAAAATCAGCTCTGTGTAAACACACTCAGTGCATTGCTTGTTAATCCATCACTGGAATAAGTCACACAGATTCACATGTGCAATTTAAGTTTTCAGTCCACCTGAAGCTGCTTTGTTTTTTTTTTTTGAGCTAAAGTGCTTGGACAGGTGAAGTCATAGGAAAACATATAAACCCACACAGAAAGATCAGGAAATGAAACCTAGTCCAACTCGTGTCACTGTGAAGGAGCAGTACTACTCACTGAGACACTGTGCTACCCAAGCAGCAACCGTTTTAATCTTCATAATTGTTGATTACATTTAAAAGAGGTTTAAAGACACACTCTCTGACCACAGCCAAATAATAACAGAATTTGGCTGGTGACTGGTGTTAATTTCCCACACTGTTCATAGCCCGGGGCATGTTTTTAACAAACCACTGTAAAGATACCATCTGTTTGAATGAAGTGACCTCCCAGGCATACAATTAAACCCAGCTGGCACAAGACACAATGAGATGCAGAAAACTCTTTACTAGACATCCACATTAATATTTCACAGTGATTCCAAATAATACCAATTATTACAGTAGCCATCACACAGCTTTATCTCATTAGTAGTATTGCAGTGTCGCTGCTGTATGGAGTTCTTACTAAACTCTCTGTCCAGTGTCAGATTGACTAATGTATCCAGGGTTACGCCTGTGTGCTGCTCCTGGAGCTGCTTTACATCAAAAAAGCACGTCCAGTGCGCTCCAGTCCAAAGCACACACTGATCCATGCTGTGCACTGCAGTCACCCTTTGAGGAGTCAGCCTACTACTACTGTTCTGCAGCTGTAAAATATGTTCTTTATTCTCCTCCACAGGCATTCCTACCCACTCCCCTCTCTGTCCACCCCCCTCCCCACCTTTCTCCTCCTGGGGCTGTAAATAAGCTGGGGTTGTGCAGACCCTTGAGAAGTCCTCCCTCTCCCTCTCCCCCACCACCGCTACCCCCGTCTGACTTCCCTGCCCACTCACACGCTGTTGCTGCCGCCGCTGCTGTTTATGCAGCTGAAAGGTGCCGGGGAGATGCTCAGATGATCCATTGGGTCGTTCTGAACCACTTCGTCCACACAGCCCTAGACAGGAAAGACTAACTAGTGTGAGTGTGAGAGAGTCCTTGGGGGTGCTGCGAGCACCCTGTGAGGCCCGCCCACCTGCCAAGCCTGGCAGAAAGCTTGGCTTGTCCCTTTACTCCTCCAACCCCTGAGATGCCCTCCCCTCCCAATGATGGAGGTGAGTAAGAGAGGTTCAGCTTTTGTTTTTTGTACATACATACATACATACATACATACATACATACATACATACATACATACACATACATACACACACACACTATGGCACATATATAAGTACACATTAACGCACATAATTTAGGGATCATGATGCATGGAGTTACACCAATCTAGATGCTTAAACCATTTACATTCTAGCCCCATAAACACACCAAAGTAAATCCCCTGCAGAAATGAAGAAAATATATTAGAAGAGTCAGTCTGGAGCACAAGCTGTGACTGTATCTAGCCTTCTTGCATGTTTTCTCCTCCTCCAGAGGATCAAGGAGCGTCCCCCATGAACAGGCCATCTGTGGGCTCCTATCAGAGCAGTGGGAAGAGGAAGGTGCGCACCAAAAAGAAGAAAGGCACTATCACCGCCAACGTCGCTGGCACAAAATATGAAATTGGTATTGTAATTTATTTTCATTAATATTGCAAAGCATTTGAAATTATTTAACAGTAGAAACAAATTAAATGTAAAGCTGAATTCAATACGATGTAAAAACATACTGTACACACTACCAAAATCGGGAAAGAAAATATTTTGATTTTATGCAAAACAAATCATACCTGAGAAGCTTGTGAAAGATTCCACTACATTGTGTTTTATCCAGAGTCTCTGAAATTCAAGCTTCTGACTCTTTATTTTGATGAATTCTTCATGAAAATTTCATGTGTGAGCGAGACAAACATTTTTTGTGTTTCTGCAAGTGAAGTTAATGTTCTCTGACACAGCAAATTTCTGTTAATCTCGGAAACAGTCCTCAGTATGGCTTATTGTGTCTGTCAAAACACCACAAAATCCAATTGCAATGTTTTCGCATCAATGAAATCTCATTCGCTACACTGGATTGTTTGAAGGATACCAGCTTTATTTAATATCTTAAATTAAAACTAAGAGTTGCAGTCCAGCAAAACAGTTCTCAAAGAGACAGCTTGGCCTCATATCCATAACATAAATCTCTGTTGAGGTAATTTAACTTAGAGGTGAGCTTTTTTAGATTGGCCGAAAGAGCACTGTAAGCATTCCTCCCATGTTCAATATACTGTGTGGCAGCAGAGCTCTCAGGGGTGAACTACAACCTATGAAACTAAAGAGTCAGCAGCAGAAAGTAGAAGTTGGAGGCTGCTGGGATCCTGTAGGTAGATGGAAGTCCAGCTGTGAGTCAGTCAGCTAGCTGTGACGAGACCCTCACAGTGGCCATTCTGAGAGTAGTGCACGGCTATTTCGAAGGGAAATTAACACTAAGGGCCAGATAGATGGCTCATTTTTGCTGTTACCTTTTTTTTCCACCTGTCTTTTTCTGTTTCAGAATTGATTGTAGTGCGGGAAAAGGTTAAAGGTTAGGGAGTATCTTGTTGGAAATCTGCTTTACACACACTGGGAAGGGAATGCAAAATCTTTACCCTAAGGATGTCTGTTTAGTAAGATGTGTAAGAAAGGACGATTAAAGCTTTTTTGTACCCAAATCCCTGATAACTGCAAGCACAGGCTTGCTGTGATGTAAACCCTTCCTGTTCCAGTTAGCAAAACATTGTGAGCCTCTACCTACGTTAACAGATGGATGAAGTCACATCGGAAACACGCAACATTAGGCAAGCCTTCTCCAGGTTTGTGGAGGCTTTCAAGAAATTAATTAATACCTTGTTTCGTTAGGGCATATGAATTTTTCATTACTCGCTGAATAATGAATAGTTGTTGGATTAATGTCCAAATGGGCTTGCCACCTATCTCTCATACTATGGGGTCTCCAGTGGGATTTGAATGCATTACAGACAATTAATTTATCTTTTTGAAGAGAGGCATTACGATTGGCTGCTCTGCAACCATTCCATGAATGGTAAATATTGCTGTGAGCTTTTTGATCTATAATCTCCCGGTCTCATTTCTCTCCTAATGTATTCAAAAACAAAATTTAAGCCGAGCAAAAAGTTTGAGTGAAATATTGATCTGCAAAGCAGAAATAATTGATCTCCGGGTCCAGGTCATTTCTTATTCTTATTTTGCATCAATATCATTGAGTTGTTTTACCCTTGTGATTATGTATAGTCAATCCTCTTGGGGTGTTTTCCTAAGATCAGAGTGTATGTAAAGTTTATTTAAGTGACTGCATGGCTCATTCTATTAATGGATTACAATCTAATGAAACTGTTTTCCCCCAGTTCGTATAGTCATCAGCGAACTAGACTTCATCAAGACCCGTGATGATGATGAGACCGCCAACCTCATCTGGAACGACTCAGCTGTGCAGCATGAGAAAATTGCTGAGCTCAGGAATTATCAGGTATACCGCATGGTTACTATGTCAAGTCAGTACACCTTCGTTGGTGGTACAATATCCTGTAGGATAGAAAGGAGAGCTTGTATGCTCTGAATGAGGGTTAAATTGTTCCGCTGACCAGGAAAATATGGGTCTTGAACTTTGCAGTAAAGCAGCTCGAGAATATGGATGCAATGAACTATCAGGTGAACTCCCAGGAGATGACTGCAACTTTTGGAAATTAATGTTTTGAGCAACATGTCTGAAAGATATTTTAATATTTGAGTAGGAAAGTTGAGATTTTATTTTCTCTATGAATTTAATTAGAAAAATGCAAAAGATGCCGACAGTGCAGTGCATTTTGTCTGAAGAAAGCATTTAAAGATTGTAACATCCATGCTGTTTATAATCGATTTTCCTGTTTAAAAAAAAGAAAAAGAAAAACTAAATATCTTCCTTCAAGCTCTACTTTAAGCATTTTTCTGACATTCCTATTTTTTTTTTTGCACAATTGTAATCAGAACAAACCACCAAAGCACTATGCCACAAGCCTCTGAATATTTTAAATGAAAATGTGATGAATGTTAGCTGTCAAGAATTAAAGATGGAATTGCATTCAGCACTTGTATACAGTGTTTGAATATGGAAAACCTCAGTGAATAACTGACCTTTTAAAATTCAGTTCAATATATATATTTTTTATATATATA
>VUQK01010830.1:0-10496 GCA_015106715.1 Bujurquina vittata | reverse complement strand
GGTTGCTCCCTGGGCACTTTCTAGCTGCACGCTGTGCTGTGTACTCCATTGTCTATGCGTGATGGATTAAATGCAGAGACTGAATTTCACTGCATGTAAATGTATGCGACAAATAAAGCTCTTTCTTTCTTTCGTTCTTTCGTTCTTTCTTTCCAAAGGCTAGGGTGACTCTAAAAATTAACTGGCTAAAATTCCTCCTAAATTCGGATAATCTGTGGTTCCACATTCCCAGAGAAATCTTTAAGAAGCTGAGAGGCATAAACTTTCTACTTAGATCCGATTTTTCAACTCAGAGACTCCCTATTAACTTATCTCCTTTTCACCCTGGTGCTGTTTGGAGCCTGATTAGAGGATCGTTAACAGCTTCGGTACTGATATTGATTGGAAACTCTGACTTTACCGAAACTTCAATCCAAAACAAAATAATTAGAAAGCTATTCTGTTACGTCATACATAATCAGTCCTATAAGAACTCGATCTCTCAAATATTCTCAAAAGATGCAATCTGCACTTTAAGAACTAAATATCTAAAATTCCCTGTTGCTCCAAAGGCAAAAGAAATTGATTTTAAGATTCTGAATGGAATCTATCCGTCCAATGACTTCCTGCACCAGCGATTTGGCTTTGAAACAAACTGTTGAAGTTTCTGTGACAATGACATTGAATCCACTTATCATCTGTTTGTGTACTGTATGTTTTCGGAAGCTTTGTGGCTTGACATTTACGACTGCTGTGTCCTAAAGTACCTCGGTTGCAAAAGTTTTACCAAAAAGACTTAATTTATGGTTTAATTATGGACAGTGAAAAAGATGACTTCTTAGTAAATACTATTGTGGTTCTGGGAAAAGCATATCTTCATAACTCTAAGTTTAGGAAAGTTACCCCTAATTTTTATGCCTTCTTCAATGGGTTTCTATTGTACATAAAAGCCCTTAAAAATGGAAAATAAAATTATCAAAGAATATAATTTGCCAGAAAAGCCCTGACAGTGTTGAGTTCTAAGTTACCATTTTTATGGCTGGTTTTGTTTGTTCTTTGGTCTGTTCAGTTTACTTTGTTTATATGTTTGTTTGCTTTGTTCTTTTATTTTGAGGTATTGCTCTAGGCTATTTTTGTTTAGTGTCACTGCTTAAATACACCGGTGCCTTTAACTGCGTAGTTTTGGATATCATCTCTTGTGCCTTAATGCTTGTACAAATGTAAGTAGTTGTGTATAGTTTCTTGCGTTGTCAGAGGAAGGGCCGCCACACTGCGGTGGCGCACGCCGCACACAGCTCAGTCTGCGGTGATTCCCTTATTTTCCTGTTTCAGGAGCGACTTCGGCCATCACCCGCACCGGCAGAAGGCGGAGGTCAGAGGTCAGGGGGCGGGTTTGGGCCTGGAACCCTCGCAGAGGCTGTGCGCCGTGTTTCAGTGTTTAGACGGACCCACTGAAGCCGTCTGAAATTCAGACTTCTTCCTGGAAAACTGCGCTGCGTTGAAGTGTCACTGAAATATCGGAGTGTGTCACTCGGTGAAGTCAGCCAGGTGAGTGTCCGGGCTCCAAACTAAGGCCGCCGGCCTCTATGACCCGAGGAACCCCTCAGACCGTTTCATGGACGGGATTACCTGACCCCCACCGCCCCGGGTTACTCTGCAGTCGGGGACAGGTTATCCCGGAGGGAGTGGGTGGGTGCGGTGCGGCTGTTAATAAAAAACAAACTTGTGTCTTTTTTGAACGAGAACAAGTTCTGCGCTGTTTGTGTGTTTGTGCTGTGAGCGTGCGCACACGCGCTCCTTCAGCTGATCTGAGATCAGAGGGTTTCATCGTGAGACGGCTGCACGTGTTAGTATGGAAACAACCCATCGAACGTTTCTCTGCTGCGTTCCCTGTACCTCGGAAATCGGAACTCAGAACTGGGAGTGACTTCCGAGTGGCAGTAGCAACCCGGGAAGAACAATAGGATTTTGTTGATGCATTTAAAACATCTCTGCAGCACGTTCGTGGATGAAACTTGGTCAGTGCTCTGTACGTGGCTTATCTAGCGAGTCTAAAATACACAGCTGTAGTAGATGTAGTAGTACAGATTGAAGTTTTGCTGTAAACTGGGTGGGATTGTTAACTCCGGGTTGGTGGGCTTACTCCAACTCCAGTTCACTAAAACCGCACCGATGTTGCGTTCGTGTCCGCACAGAAGACGTTGGAAATATGAAGTTGGAGGTTGCAGGCAGGTTACACTTGGACTTAACCAAACTGCAAAAGTAAAAAAAATCGACAATTGTAAACTACAACAAAAATATCACAGCGACTTTTTTTGCTTATTTGAAACAGGTCCACGACACATTTAAATTGGATCGCTCATTAATTCCACTTGTAATTTTCAACCTAAGAGATGCAGAAAGTACTTGTTTGTTGACTAAAGGAAGGACGTGAGCTTAATTAAAGCATGTTGTACAGTCTCTTAGCAGTGGCATGATTTTTATGCATTAAATCTGAGATAAACGACGCGACTTAAATGAAACGCTTTTGCGGAAAAAGTGAACAAAGTGCAGGAAAAGGAAAAGTGTACGGTCCGTGTTCTTCCAAAGGATTTTCATTTAGGAATTGGTAAACAAAAAAAGAAAAACGAGCTGTTTCTCGTTTTTTGATTTGTCAAAAACAAACAGAAAACAACCCTTTATCTGATTTCATTCAAGTGCTTAAATTAAATTCTGGATTTTAAAAATCCGGTGTGGAAATCTTATTTCTTGTTTTGTTAATTTTTCGTGTCTTGACTCGGAAGTGATCGAACTGCGCCGCCTATTGAAATTCTATATACATAAATGCAGAAATGGAAAAGCTACACCTTTTATGGTCTATATTTAAACAGGAACTCGTTTTGAAACTTTGGACAAAGTCGACAAACCTCACGCAAAAACTCTCCTGTCACCTCTCAGTTCATTTAGCCCACTCAGAATGTTATTTATCCCTTTACTGTGCAATCCTGGTTTCTCAAGGATTTATTTTCAAATGTATTGACAGCTCGTAATGGTGAATAAAACTATCCAGTCATGAAGCTTAACTTTAATCTCAGCCAAACCGAATTGCCCAGGAACAGATGAAACGCTGATATAAACCAAACGTCAGCTGTTAGAGATCATCTGAGTGAATCATATCTGCGTTCATCTTCCACTCAGCAAAAAAAGACAGCGGGGGTTTGAAAAGAATGTGCGGGCAGTCAGGCGATCTATCCGGGCACAGCTCGCCTCGATCGGCCCGTCAGCTGGCGAGCAGCAGGGACGGACGGCTCGGAAACATCGGAGCACTTTTTGCAGGTTCCCACATGTCCATCATCTCCTGGGAACATCTTCGGTTTCCGTGTCACAGAAACAGTCGTACTTCAAACTTTATGGCTGCTTTCTTCAGCTGCGCTTGAGTTTTGAGAGTTCGGTCACTTCCGGGTCAAGATACGAAAGATTCGCCGCGTTTTGTTTATCAATCTTGAACTGGTAATCAGGAAACGAGCCGTGTTCCCGTTTCTGTTTTCTGATTCCTAAACGAAAATCCGCTGGAAGTACACGGACCGGGATGATCCTTGTTGAGTTTGTTCTGATCCGGGTCTGTAAGAGGAAGGGCGCCTTCGGAGGGCTTTAAAGTGGACGTGAAACCGGAGTAAGCAACACACACACACACACACACACACATCGAGGCTGCTATTTAAACAAAATTAATTATTTCATTTAATTATAAAATGTTCTGATGAAAATTGTGACCTTTGTGCTGTTGGTGTCGGTTTTGACCCAGTTATAAGATTATCAAAGAATAATTAGTGCCAGACGTCAAACACATGAGATGAGGCAGAGGACACAGAGCAGCATAGTGATGAAGATGAGCCAGTTTCTGATGAGGAGGACAATATAGAGTATCAAGAGTCCTTAGATTTGACAACCGGTACAAGAGCAAAATCTGACAAGCTTGCAGGGATGTCTGGCAGAGATAGGTGCAGCTCCTTCCACTGATGTTCAACCCAGCATTACGTGCCCAGCAAGCCAGGAAAATACGGCATAGAAATCTGCATGAATCTACAAATTTATACGGGCAAACCTGCGAGTGCCATTCTTGAGAAAAACCAAAAGAAATGTGCGGTCCTTGATATGACAGCTGGACCGTGAGCTCCCAACATCATGTGATCATTTGAACAAGGACTTCTCTTGAGGAAACCAATAAAAAAACAAACCTCTGAAATGTAGCCGGTGAAAGACGGGCTCCACTTTCCTCAACATGAGCTACAGACAGCAACACTGTTGTTGGCACACCAAAAATGTTAAAAGCAATATTTTCATGGATAAGGAACAAAGTAACCAAGCGGTACCAAACAAACCAGCGCAACAGAAAGCTAACAGAAAAGGAAGTGAACAAACAGGACTCAGTGTTTGTTGTGTGTGTCAATATCAGTGTGACCTTATCGAGCTCTGTAAACCTGTATTATCCTTCCAGCCGGAGCCGGGTATACCCAGGCAGGCTGTACAAGGCTAACACACACACACACACACACACACACACACACAGACACACAGGGTAACATTAAAAATGTGTTCTTATGGTGTCTCTCTGCAGGTGCCTTTCAGAGATGGCGGTGCAGGCGACTCTGAGCAGGACGTGTTTGTATAACCGCTACGAGCTGCTGGCTTGGCTCAATGAAACCTTACAGACGAGCTTCACCAGGGTGGAGCAGGCATGCACAGGTAGGTGCTCGTGCTGTCCCGGCTAACTCTCGTACCTCAGTGACTGCTCCGGTGTCCTTCAGTGTCCTGTGTCTTGGCAGATCTGAGGTTGTCAGGTTCAACGTGGATGGATGATTTTCTCCCATCTCGAGCCTTTAGGGGGCGCCACGGCAGATCACCTGCCTCCATCTGCCCGTATCCCAGCATCCTTTTCTGTCACACCAACTGTCTGCACCATAGACATATGTACCTAGACGCCGATCAAAAACAATTAATCAGACTTACCTGTGAAAGCTAATCCCATGTGATCCTGTTTTGAGTGTAAAATGGTTTGAAAAACTCCACACAGCACCAAAGTGCAGCATCTCTCTCATGTTATGTTGGCCACGTTTGCCTCCTCCAATATGGCGCCGACATAGACGTACGAGTCAGCGCTCAATGCGGCGTCTAGGTATACATGTCTATGGTCTGCACGTCCTCCTTCACTGCATCCATGAACCTCCTCTGAGGTCTTCTCTTCTCCTCCTGCCTACAGCTCCACCCTCAGTATCTCCACCCTCCCTTGTCTGCACGTGTCCAACCATCCATCTCCACCTGCCTTCCTCTTATGTATTCTTTCTTCTACTGACTTTCAGTCCTCTTCTCTCCAGAGCATTCCTCCAGCTCTCCTCCACCTTCTCCCTGCTTTCAGTGCACATCAGACCATCACAGTGTGTTTGACCTCATCTGTCAGCCGGTCCATCACCTCTGCAGACAAGAAGGGGCTCCGAGTAGCTCGCAGAGGGACTCACAGGGAGCAGTGTGGCAAATTAATCTCTGTTTAATAAGATGTGGTTTTACCTGCGTGTATCCAGGTGCGGCTTACTGCCAGCTGATGGATTTGCTGTTTCCCGGCTCTTTGGACCTCTCCATGATCCAGTTCCAGTGTGACACCATCATGCACTCTCTGCATAACTTCACCCTCTTGCAAGCTGCATTCAAAAGGGCTGGCGTGATCAGAGTGAGTGTTGGTGCAGGTTCAGGTCCAGCTAATAAACCGGGCCAACGTGTTCTCAGTGCACACCTGGGTTAGAAAGAACAGGAAGGCTCTGCTGAATGTGTTGGTGCTCATAAAGATCTTTTGTTGCTCCATCCAGCACATCCCCATCGAGGCACTGATGAAGAGAAACCCGACGGTGGCTCTGACTTTCCTCCAGTGGTTCAAGCTCCTCTTCGATGAGCGCAATGACGGCAGGGAGTACAATGGCTTGGAAGCTAGAGGAGGACAGAACCTGGTTCCTGCTGACTCAGGTGTGTCTCGGTGGGAAGTCACACAGGTGTCACACAGGTTCAGTTTGACATGAACAAAGTGACGTTTAAGATGCTGAAAAGAACGTGAGGATTTGGTAGTTCAGATCTTGCCTGACTCAATGACAGTGGGAAATTATATTAATATTTCACTTTTATGGCAGTATTTGTATTGCAGGCATTTTCATTCTGTAACGAGTGCTAAAGGTGCACCAAAAAGAGTCTCATTGCAAATTTTGGTAAACAAATAGAGAAGCATGAGCTCACTGATGCCTGACCTGCAGCCAAATTAGAGAGCAGAGCTCTGTAGGCCTGCGAGCTATTACCTGAAGCCGCCGGTCTGATTTCCATGATGCCTTTAAATGCGCTCTCTCTCTCTCTCTCTCTCTGCGTTGCAGAGGCGTTCCTTCTCCCTCATCAGAAACTCATCTTTAACGTGACGGACGGTGAAATCTCAGAGGAACCAAAGAGGGAAAAACCGAAGGATGTGATCTCGCTGATCTCCGATGACGAGGATGATCTCGTGGACCTGACGATGGAGCCGGTAACAGACAAAAACGAGTGTGTACAGCCCGAGCAGGTAAAGGGGGCGGGGCAAACGCATGCATCGGTGGACAAGAGCGGTACTCTTTTGGACTTCATTAAAAGCTACTGCTGTAATGATACGGACGAGATTCCAAGAGACAACATCATCAAGGCGCTCCATGGCACGCCGTTCTGTCTGTACCTGTGCGTTGGGGTGGAGTTGCGCAGGGAGCGGAGGACGAGCATCGTCCTGATTGGCTACTTCGACAGGAGCTTGGGTGCGAGCGTGGTGAGGCCGCTGGTCACGCTGCAGCTGAGTGTGGACTCTGAGGTCGAAGCCGCGGAGTCGGACGCAGGTCTCCTGACGGAGGTGCTCATGGAAGCTGGCCTTCCTCTCTCCAACCTGGCTGTGTTTTACTGTGATGCTCTGCCCCCAGAGGTGAGCCAGGGCTTTGCAGCCCAGCTCCGGGCATTCAGCCCCGGGTTGTTGTCTCTGTGCGGCCTTCCCGGGATGGCGGGAAGAGCGTGCCAGGAAGGACTCCTCACTTCCTTTAGTCACGTGGTCGACCTGATAAAAGATGTCCACCATCACTACTCCACCTACGGCTCCATTAACGACAGCCTGAAGGAGCTGTTTGCGAACGTGGAGCATTATAACCCGTCCCATACTGTCTCCTCACAGTGTTCGTTCTTCATCCACACGGTGCAGAAGATGGTCGGCTGCTGGAGGGATTTGGTGAAGTATTTTAAGTCTATAAGCCAGGCCGAGGACGCCAAAAGGATCAGTACCCAGCTGATGGATCCTAAAGTCGAGCTACATTTCCTGTTCCTGGCCCAAACGCTCGAGCCACTCCGAGCGCTCCAAGAGCTGCAGCGGTATGGCTCAGCAGATGTCGGCGTGGAGCTGCAGCTCACGTCTGTGCTGCTTCACTCCTACGCCGTGAGCATCCTGCGGCCGGCCGCCGTTGACGACTTTCTCAGGAGGCGAAACGTGACGCCGCTCTGCAGCGAGGCAACACTGCTGCCCACAGAGGAGGTGGAGGTGGGCGCTCGAGTCAGAGACTTCCTGAGTGCCACCCCGGCCGTGGATCTGGGGGATGAAGAGAGGAGCAGCTTCCTGAAGGCTGCGCGGGAGTTTTATAAGGCTGCGCTGCAGAGTTTGGCCAAGAGCGTTCCCGAGCAGCTCGGAGACGTGGCGCTGAGGAACATCGCAACCGTGCTGAAAAAGCCACAAAATATCAGTGTAAGATTTTTTTGTTCATATGCTGCTGGAGGTAGTGCGGCTCTGTTAAACACAAGGTTTTTCCTGGCTCACAGTTCTAAGGTCACGTTGCTGATGTCATTGCTAATGTAATATTCCCTCCACAGAATGAATCATGCAGCTCCGTGCTGTCAGAGTTGGCGGTTCAGCTGCGTCTGTGCAGCGCCGGCTCTCCAGAAGCTCGTCAGCTTCAGCGCGACTACCTCAGTTTGATCCAGACGAGAAGGAAGAGCGAGGCTGCTTCCTGGACAAAGGTAAGAGGGAGAACTGTCTGCCAGAGGCTTCTTAAACTACATCATTACTGCTGAGAAATCCTCTGCAGCAACCCGAGGTGCTTCTCTATTAGCTGGTGTTGAAACATGAGTGTTGAGCGCTCCTCGTCTGTGTTTGCAGATGCTGGATGGAGTTAGGCCGGACTCGACGCTGCACAGGCTCGTTCTGACCCTCCTGGCTCTGCCGAGCTCGCTGCACAGGACTCAGGTGTTTGCCCAGGTGAGAGTTAAAGGCTGAAGCTCTTGATGAGTTTGCGGATCACATTATCCAGATTGGAAGGTTAAAGTGAGTTATGATGAACTGATTCAGCTCCTGCTTCCACTTAAACTTAAAGAGCTGCTTGTTTTGGCCTGAAGTTCACGGTTTTTTGTTTTTTTGTTGTTTTTAACATTTTATAATTTGGTCTACTTCAGTGTTTTTATGCTGTCAGTATTCACGTGTCTGTCATCAGCTGCAGCTGATGGTACCACTGTCTCTCTCAGGAGTCATTATCCTGGTTAAATACAGTGGGAACAGCTGATATGAGGGGAAATTACACTTGTAAACATGTTTGTTTCTGATGGAACGTTTTAACATCAGACGATGCAGTCCGGCTTCATCAGGTGGTGGCCTCCAGCTCGCAGTGGAACTATTCGCAGTGTGAAGCAGCTGGCAGGAGAATAAGCACCTCTGAGTCTGAGGCCATGGTCCTCAGCCATGTCTCTCGGCTGGCCTGGGAACGCCTTGGGGCCCCCCCAGATGAGCTGGAGGTCTGGGCTGCTCTGCTAAGGTTGCTGCCCCGACAACCCAGAGGAGCGGGAGAAAATGGAGTCTGTGGGCGGAGGAATTGCAGCCTTTTGTAACTTTGCGTTAATGTGAGTTTTTGTATATTTTCTTTCGTCCCAAGGTGTCGAGCAACTTCAAGACTGTTCCCGACAGGAAGGAAGCCTCCAAAGATTCACCTGAACCGGTCAGGTGGGTGAGAACATCCAGCATCCGCAGGGGGAAGATACCTCTCCGTAAACAGGCAACTTACAACAATGTGGAAGAACAGGGCTCATCAGAGGACAGTGATTCAGCTGGGGCCAAATCCAACCTGCACGTTCCTGCAAGTCAATACCACGGGATGGAGGAGTCGGACAACACGGAAAACTCCTCCGGTAAGACGGCGGCATGTCAGCGTCGTCATGCTAATAATGACTTTACTGCTCTCACATAAATCTAATGTGTGTTTTTACCAGACGTGGTGGACGTTACAGAAGAGACCAGAAGGCGTCGGGCCGGCAGACGGAGACGGGCGCAAAGTAAGAAACGTGTCAGCGTCACAAAGGGAGAGTTCATAAATGTGAGGATGAAATGAGAGTACTGCAGCAGCTTCCTGTGTGTTCGCAGGTCACAGAAACCTTCAGGCTGAGTCCGTTTACATCGTGAGCAGCGATGAAGAGGACTGCAGCTTGGATCCGCCGCCAGAGCAGGAAATCCCCTCTGTAAGCCCGTTTCACATCATCTCACAACCAGAAGTTCATATTTATGCCGTTCATGTGAAATGATGCATTCAAGGACTCAGTGACCTGGAATAATGTCACTAAGAAGAACAGAACACAAAATGTGGAATTTCACCAACACACACACACACACACACACGGGCACCGCAGCACCTTTACTTCATGACCAGCTAATTGTTGTGTTAACATTGTGTGTTGTTTTGATGCAAAGGGGGAGCTGGTCTGGGGCAGTGTGGGCGGCTTCTCCCAGTGGCCAGCCATCGTGATGCCGTGCACAGGAGAAATTCACCTTCCAGGGAAGAGGATGGTGGAGTGGTACGGACAGAGGATGTCCTCTGTGGTGAGTCACGCGGCAGCTCAATAAAGAGGAGAAGGCACTTGGAGATATTTATGTATACGTACAGCATCTAAAGTTTGGACTCATTCAGGGTTTTTATTTTTATACTGAAGGACTCAGAAGTCTTTTTGTCTCTGCAGCACAACGAGTCAGACGTGTTGAACAAGCCGAGACTCATTTCTGATTCTGAAGCTGAAAATGAATCTCTTTTTCTTTGAAACGTTTCTTCTTCTTCTTCTTCTTCTTCTCTGCTCAGATCAGTAGCAGGTAACGAATGGTGGATAATTTTCTTCTCTCCGATTCCAGGTCAGTTTGCAGGATCTGAAACCGTTCGCTGACTTCAGCCAGAACTTTTGTGCGGACTCCTTTGAGATCCTTAACACCTACCAGGAGGCCGTCTTTCTGTCCCTGCAGGTCCGTTTGCTCCTCTCAGTCTTGTCTGAACCTGAAGGGAGAATAAATATATTCAAGTCGAGGTGGTGCAAAAGTTTTACGTTTCCTGAGGTCATCTTGTGCACCATCATTACAGAGACCTTTATTGAGAACTGTTCACTAAAGGTCTCTGTAATGATGGTACACGTTTGTCCTTCCTCTTCATCAGGAGGCGGCTCGGCGCTGTAAGAAGCAGTTTCCTCCGCATCCTCAG
>VUQK01010827.1:19295-38790 GCA_015106715.1 Bujurquina vittata | reverse complement strand
TATTTCACTGCACCCATAGTGGTGTTCAACTATCTGATACCTTGGGTGTTGAGTTATTCTTGTAATCAGTATTTTATGTTGAAAGGTCATCTTAAACTTCAAACCAAACGTCTTTAACATGGTTTGAATAAGACACCATACAAACCAGTGCAGTACACTGATTACCCTGCCATATGGCATGAGGATGAGCAGCAGGTTTTAAGCACACTAGAGCTCCATTCAGACAAACTGATGCCTGCTGTCCATCAGCTGGTCGGTCAGGCAGTAAACAATTTCCTGTTGCTGAAAAGTAGTACTGGCAAAGTGCTTACCTCAGGTGGTTCAGAGGAGATACACAGGATTGATTTTAAGGTTGTGCTTGCTGATGGAAAAAGCAGGGCCATGTTTTACATACAGCAGCACTACCCACTTATTAAAAGATGCTCTTTATTAAGCGTGCCTGCAGCATGGTGGAGGTTGGTCAGTCCTCCACTTTGATTCCAGCTGAAATATGTGAACCACCATGGGATTTATTAGAGATATCTATCAGGCCCAAAAAATTACATTCTATTATATTTCTGTGGCAAACCCAACACTTTTTCTCTAGCATCAAAAAATATATATATATAAAAAAAAATAATTAACTCACACCCTACTGAACTTGTGCATCTTGGCAGTGTGCAATGTTTTGGCCACACCTGCACTTCATCAAATGATAGCCAATCCAAACCACATTTTACATATATCAGAGTTCACAAAAAGTTTTCAAAGAGCCTAAAATCCAAAATCGGATTACAAGGAAACATAAAATACAGTAGGTTTGTTTAGTTAGCCATGTTGTGTTAGCTAAGGGCGAGAACTGCTAAACAGGAGGTGCATTTTGATGTCTGAGTTAACTCTGAACCGTATTAGAAGTCTCCTGACGTGAAACAGGCCCCCAGCATTGTAGCTATTGTGAACATGTTGCTAACATTAGCACTGTAGGTAGATCAAAGCACTGAGGTAGCCTGCCATCATAGAGCTGCTAGCATGTATGGACTTAAAGCTGTGTTTTTTTCCTTTTACTCATTACTGGGAGGTTCTTTGTTCTTGGATTTTAAAGTTTTCTGTATGGGCAACAAAAACAATAAAGTTCTCGTTGCCATTTCAGGGTGACCCAGGTCTGGATGGATTACCTGGAAAGCCTGGCTTTCCTGGGAAAGATGTAAGTTCTGATTTTTGATGGTGATATCAATCTGTGACACATTTATTCAGTCACCTGTGTATTAAGAGTTGGTTTGTTTTTTTAATTAGGGTTTAAGAGGACTGGTTGGAACACCTGGGCCCAGCGGGGTTAAAGGTGACAAGGTATGCCCACCGGCTGCAAAACGTTCACTTGATTGCAAGACTCCATTGATGATATTGCTGTAAGCATAATGTTCTCAGCCTGTGCTGATATGAATCATTTTAAAGTGATATCATCAGAGGCTTCCCAAGCTACTGTCTGCTCTCTCCAGACATTCCTCAGTCTCCACTGTGCACCATCAAAGTCAGCCCACTCATTTGTCTGAGAAACTAAGATGCAGTTCATTTGTCTGTCTATAATTACCAACTTTGATGATTTCTCCAGTGGTGCACAGATGCTTCTACCACACCCAACTGCACGCACACTAATACACACACACACACCCACACACACACACACACACACACACACACACACGAGCACAAAGAGCTGCCGTGGTTCTTTACCCACAAGTTTCACTTTCTTTTTAGCCCACAGTAAGCATCCACACACACTTTACCGCCGCTCATCTCATAAATTATGGTTGTTGCTGCGCCATCATCATATCCTTTAAGGGGCTTTACCCTGAGAGTCTCTTGATTCTAATGATGGGTTTGTCCTTGTTGTGTGATCCATGTCACAGGGGGAGAGAGGTCTTCCCGGATTACCTGGGGATATGGTAAGTGCCAAAAATACACCAAAGGTCCATAAGCATTATAATCTTAAGAATTATAGGCTTGCATCATCATGAAGATAGTGTGGTTACAGCAGCATGTATTTAAAGCTTGCATGTTGCATTTTAACTATTTTTTAATGATTATTGCTAAAGATAATCAGAGCCAAGAGTGATCTGCTGACCTTGTTTTTTTAACAGAAGCACATAAAAAGACGGGGAGCTAGATCGCTGTTTGTAAAGTGCAGGATAATAGCTGAAACCTCACTTATTATTATATCCTAATTTAAAAAAAAATCTTTATTGTTTGTGGGTTTAAAACTATTTCAACATCTCTAGCTTTGGTGTTGAAGATTTTCATTGCAATTTTTAATTATGAGATTACCAATGATTAATAATGGGTATATTATTTTCTTTCAGAAACATAACAAAAGCGTGGGGGGGGGGTACTGAAAAAAATAACACCAACTATTTTTTTCGTGGCTCAAAAAGCTTAAAAACTGGTATAAAACACTATTTTTGCAACCTTAGGGATGTTTCATCACAGCAGTCAGCAATGGATTTCACAAATCAAAGTGACAATGTAATTATTTAATCTGTGTTTTCTTTTCAGATGCAAACAGAAGGCTTACGGGGTGACAAGGTGAGAAGATGTTTCATATTATCACTGTAATTAGGCTTATAAGGTGGACAGCAGATTGTTACTGCAGATAGCAATATGCATTGAACCCTCACTAAATACGCGTTGTAGCAATAATTTGGTGTATTTGCTCTGTGGGAAATATGGCTTTAAGGGTGAAAAGTAAGTCCACATGTTGCAATTTATGAAAATGTATGCAAGGTAATATTAATGTTGGGACGGTGAAGAGAATCAGTTTAATTGATCTGGAGAAAATAAGCTCAATAAATGACGATGGTAGGTTGAAGAAAATGTTTTGATATGTTTAATCAAATGTGTTATGAATTACCCAGCCAAATTTAGTGACTGCACTTTGAAAATATTGATGATTGACTCCACTCAATTCTTCTGTGACATTTGATAGTTCAGAATCCACATATGTTATAATTGTAATAAATATTTGACCTGTTTCAGGGAGAGCCTGGGCTACAAGGGCCTCCAGGGGCTGATGGACCCCCAGGGCCTCCTGTAAGGATCCTGATTTATTATTTCCTTTCGTCAGCTTGCCTGCTATTAAACCTTTGATATTTGCTGTTGTTGTGTTACCAGTTTTCCTTTATGGATTCTTTGTGATTGATTCCTCAGGGTCCTCCAGGTCCACAAGGTTTACCTGGTGAACCTGGAGAATTTGGCCAGAGGGTAAGTCTGAATATCACCTTACTGTAGCAGGAGGAATTCACCTGATAATTGCTATACTGTATCTCTGATTTCATGTTTCCAGATCTAATCACCAGATCTAACCACAAGGCACAGCCCTATCTCTGTGGTTTTTTTTTTTTTATCTTATTACACTGCCAAATTACATTTTGGGGTTTTATATAACTCAACAATTTAAACCTAAATTGCAGTGGAACTCGGACACATTTTGTTTTTTGTAACGTACTTTTGAAAATGGCATTTACAGTTTCAGAGACTGACTGACTGAATATGGGTAGTTTGAACTCAGAGGAAGTGTTTTGGTTTGAAAAGTTAACTTAAGGGCTTGGATTCAGCTAACCCCTGTGAAGTCTAAATCATCGTCTGTGGTAACTCTAACTCTATGCTATCAGAATATGTAATTTGCGGGTTTTGTAAAATTCTTCTTCCACAATGTCTTGGAAATCAGGGACCAAAAAGTAATCATTCTGACACTTGTTTGAAGTACTGCAGGGTACTCCTCGGTGTTTGGAAGTAAGGTCCAGTTTAATGGGAATTAAAGTTTCCTGCTTCTTATCTTTTGCTTTTTGGAAAGCTTTACCCCTCGGAGGTCTACGTCACAGTTGGTGAAGACACCCATTCTAACTCCTTGCAGTACAACACTCTAACCTCCATTTATTGGTAGCAATCGTCATCTTCCACCTTGATTATTTATTTATTTATTTTATTTATAATTAAAAAAACTCCTTTCAAACAACTGCCCCTTGTTTCCCGTGTACGTTTCCCTTCCATCTTTCTCCACACTGGTTCCGTTACACAGCAGTGTGTAATTAAAACAGACAGAGCGGTTCTGCATAATTTGTTCCTCCAAAACAGTGACCTCCTTCCCCCTCCCTTCTCTACTGGGAGCAATTAACCCCTTATCAGCAATATGCTGCAATCCATGTTTGCTGCCACTCAGCTGGGCGGTTCGGTTAAGCCAAGCCTTGTTGAGACTCAAAATGCATTTTTAAGATCCAGCGATCTATGGTTTAATAGCATTAATAAAACAATAACACTAGTTTTATGTTTCGGAATATGCCAAAGCATCCGTCTGTGTGGCCTTGTTGTATTTCTGAAGCATTCTGCACTCTCATGAGATACTTTCCAAAAGAATCCAGCAGAAAAAAAAAACAGACTGTGAGAAGTTTGGCCTATTTTTTATTTTTTTTTTTGCTGCAGGTTTAGAAATGTTAAACTTACCCTGAAGATTTACACGAAGTGTGTGTGTTTGTGTGTGTGTGTGTGTGTGTGTGTGTGGAGGTGAGGGAATTAAAGTTAGGCCTGGCCTACTGCCAGTGCTAGTAGAGTTGGGAGCAGGTATAGATTGAGGCTCTCTTGCTTCCACCGCTGCAAAGCTCTCATCAGCTGTCTGATATCATCGCTGCAGAGTCATGTCTGCAGAGTCATAAATTATATATTCACCTTTATCCTTATATGACAGCTGATTGAAGCCTGGACTGCTGACTTGCAGTCTTACTGGGCTGCAGAGGATGGCGTGAACATGCCAGGATTTTGCTGCGGAAGGAAAAAAACAGCAACGACTTTTTCGTTTAAACAGAGTAAAAATTTGTGACAAGATGACAAGGAGCCTACACAGTTTATGTGCACATATGTCTGTTTTGAAACAAGAATATAGATTTTTTTCCAAATAAATTATGAAGCACGACCGAATAACTGTAATAGCAAAATGGGAGTTCCCCCATAATAATGTTTTTCAATTTTACATAACAGCTTAGAAACAAATGATGTCCAAAAAGCTTTAGGTGTTAGTTGTGGGTTTAGCAACTTGTTTTCAGTGGATTTAAATTTAGCTGTGCTCTTCTACCATTAGCTGGGCACTTATCTGTTTTTCTGGAAAGTGCTGGAACGCAAAGACACTTTCACAGAAACGATTAGGCATCTTGAGTATGTTACAAATGTGCCTTCTAGCTCTACATGTTGTAGAATTTAGGCTTTGGAGGAAGGAACAGGAATTTTGTGCTTTTATTAAGTGTTGAATTTTATGGCTACTTATGCTACAGTCATTATAGTTAGATTTAGTTTTTAATCTGACACACTGTTGTCTTACAGGGAAGGAAAGGTGAAAGTGGACTCCCAGGGGTAGATGGCCTTCCTGGACCTTCTGTAAGAACAATTTTGATTTCACAACATGCAAAATAATTTTTTTTATTGTTGTCATTACACATAGATACATCCATCACAAGAGATGTGCAGACCTGATTCATTTGCCCGTGTGTACACGTTAGATCCTACAGTATTATAAATATTATTATAAATGCAAAGCTGCTGAAGTTGAAATGAACCCACTGACAGTATAAAAGATGGAAACTGCTACTGTAATGGTTTTTGAAGTCCCGTTTGGAAGCCTTGAGATGAGAATTTACTCTATTGCAATCGTGGCATTTAGAAACCTGCACGTGTCGATGAGAGCTGTGTCTGTTTAACTGCACAATCATTGGATAATTACTTGTCAGTCACAAGTTGATAGCCAAAGAGCACATCCTGGATAATGCTCCTTTCTGACCCTTAGACCAAAATTTATAAAAATCAGCTGAAATAAGTGAATTATACCAAAACTATGACAATTTCCCCACATACTTCCATAGACTGGGAGTCCTTTTGCAACCACAGCTATTGCCCCCCTGGTGGCCTTGAAGAAATATTGCAGGTTTAGGGCACGTCCACATTGGCTTCACTTCCCAGTCCTGGAGCTTACATCCATCTTTGATACTGTCCATTAATGTGATCCATTTTTAAACATGCCGGCATGACTTTACAAAATTACTGGAAATTAACTTCCGGATTCTAGACCTCTATTCATTTTTGTTGCTGTTTGTATCGTGTGTCCTTCCTTAGATTGTTGCAGGACCTTGCCTAGTTTTAAATTAAACATAAATCTCAGATGTACATTTTCCCCCCATTTGATTAATCCCAGAACAATATTGGCTCAGCTCACTCGCCTAATTAAATACCTCCTCAATTTGTGACAATCACAGTAATGCAAATATAGAGTAGTGCCTTTAAAAAGGAGTCTTGGCTTTAGCATAATTTTGATTTGTTGGAAAATCATCGCTTGGAAAAAAAAAGGCTTTCTGCCAGACAGACCAGCGGCCCCTTTCCTCCTTTTAATCGACAGCTCGGCATATGGATGTATGAAAAAAGAGACGTGTTGGGCTTGAGCCAAAAGTTAATTATATATCTTCACCCTGCTTGTATTCCTGTAAGTTCTGAGGGTGAGACGAGCCAGCATTACCTTCTCCCTAACAGTTACACATGTGCAGCACAGAGGCTCTCAAGAACAGTTTTCTAGCTTACAATTTGAGTTGCTTTGAAAAAAATAAACTACACCTCAATCTATAAGGAGTTTTTAATGCTCCTTTTACATTTTATACTTCCATATCATCATGCTCTGTAATTGCTGGCCCCATACGGGTGTAGCTCTCTTTAGATTAACCTGTTTTTTGTGTGCAGCTCATGTCAGTGCTTCTTGCAATACCCCAATGACCTCTCAAAGGAGAACTGAGGAGGAATAATTTGGTATTTAAATTGTGTGGGCTGCTCAATATTTGATGTGGTCCACAAAGCACAAAATTGCTGCAGCTCTCTCAAAGGTCTCTTCATTGTGTGTTTTAATAGAGGGAAAATAAACAGGCTAGATTAAAACCAACAGGTTATGCCAATTAATTTCCTTGATTCCTCCCTGTAGCCAAGCAGAAATGTCCCCTGTGTTCAAGCGGTATCTGGGGTTGAACTGGTTGGAAACCGTGCTGTAGTACTCCCCTCTAGTGACTGATCAGTGCTACTGATTTGAACTTTGCTTTCTCGAAATGGACATTATTAAAATTCTTAGAGAAATCTGAATTTTCAGAATATCTGGAAAAGGAAATATGCTCTTGGCACTATGTTCTTTCAGTCAACAGCCGATCTATTTGATCACATTATGAATGTGTATGAATCAAGTTTTCCAGATGTTTTTAATATTATTTTGCAGGGACCTGTAGGTCCGCCTGGACCACCAGGAACCCAAGGACAAACTGGACCTCCTGTAAGTAACTACAGTAGAAACTGGAACTAAGAGCCTTTATTTATGTTGCTGCGAAACATGATGCAACACCGCTTCTGTTTTTTCTCCCCGAAAGGGTCTGCCTGGTGAGATTGGATTTCCAGGCAAAATTGGGGAGCCTGGAAAATCTGTGAGTTGACCTTTAAGTTCTCAAATAAAAACTTTGTTGATGATTTTCCCCTCTGTTTGAGTCTCTGAATGTCAGCATTTTGTGTCTGATTTTAAAGGGTCTTCCTGGTAAAGATGGTCTGGATGGTCTTCCTGGAAATGACGGTGCCATGGTGAGTAATCAAAACCTATATTACTAACTGTTAAAGGGACTTCAATGCAAAAGGGATCACGTGTACGGGTGAAAACTGAGAACTATCACAAAATCTGCATTTTCACCTTAGCTTAGTGACTTTTTTAGCTTATTATTTGATCCATCATTCTCAGGTTTACCCCCCTTTTTTTTGTCCCTTCTTACTTTGCACATCAACCTTGCTTCCAGCTGTAGCTTAATCATTGTCGTGTAGAAAGTTCAAAAACTTCACAGCTAACTGATAACTGATGCAAATCTTCAGTTTCACCACATCCAAAAGCTGCTCCCTGTTGAACAGATGTGCCAACCAACCGAGCTACATCCATCAATGTATGTGTGTAAGATATACCCCACTCTGCTAATTAGTGCTAATGCACAGACTAATAAAATACATGAATTTTACTCACTAAGACAAAGCACAAACTTCTCGGATGGGCTCTACCATAATTTGTCATTAAAAATTCTCCACACAGTGGAACTGAATTAGCAAAGAGGAGGCCAAGCAGACGCCACTCCTCCAGCTGCCTGTGTGTGGATTTTTGTATGGTCCATTTGCTTGTGTGATTCTTCACAGTGAGTGAGACTAAGTGCAGGCTGAGCCATCGGAGTTCGTTTTGAGCAGAGTGCTGTGTGTTGTGACTGGTGGGCACCTTTGGAGGCAGGCTGAAGGCTGCTCACCCAAACTCTACTCATGGTTTTTGTATAATTTTTCTTTCAGTGCACAAGCAAACTCCAAAAAACTTTATTAACCTTTGTTTTCTGGTGGGTACAGGGTGGGCCTATTGGTACAACCCACCTGGTGATATAAAGTAACCGGCAAATGCTGTTGGCTTGTACAGGTTTTGAAAGTTTGACATCTAAATTATGCTTGTGTGTCTCTAAAGGGACCCAGGGGAGAGCGTGGAGCAGATGGTTTTCCTGGCAAGCCTGGAACTAAGGTACAGTGATTTCACCTTACCCAGAAACACACTGAACTTATGCTTGTGTCTTATCCAATTGTATTTTAATGAGTGTGTTTTCTCTTCAGGGTGATGAGGGGCCTCCTGGACCAAGAGGACCCCCGGGGGACAGAGTGAGTTCACAGTTGCAATTTGTTGTTTGGAATTTGTTTTTTTTTTTTTTTGGATGAGTATGGGATACATTTTACAGTATTTTAACATATGTGTTTTAATTTTGTTACAGGGAGAAGCCGGTGCCCCTGGACAGCCAGGTACTGATGGAGCAAGAGGTGACCGAGGTGTTCCGGTAAGCCAGACTGCGCTTCTCAAAGCTTTCATGCTCATTCAGCTACATGTCTGAGTTACTTCTACAAACAAATAAGGAGTGATAGCCTTACTTCACTTTTCCACATTACATAATTATTTCTGTTGAAATCACCTCCAGTAAAATAAATGTTCCTAATTAAACCCGGTATCTTCCTGGGAACCCTTTGGGGCCTGGTGGTTGACCTCAAATGCCATTTTGAGACTGACAGTTCTTGACACTCCAGTTATAAAGTATAACTATATGAATATTTTGTTTTCCATAGGGAGAGAGAGGACTGACCGGGCCAGTTGGGCCAAAAGGTGACAAAGGCGACAAGGTAAAAACAAAAACAAATCTGGAGCTTTTTTATATTTTTGGCAGCTTAATAAGTTGAATGAATACCCGGAAACCTGCTACTGTATATATGTTTCACTGAGGGTCACCCTGCAGTGTTACTGTAGCTGTAATAAGGTCATTAGCATGCGGACTCTGAACATATTGTCTTCTGCCTCAGGGTGAAGTGGGGGATAGGGGACCACCAGGCATCCCGGGAAATGTAAGTAATATTTCTGCTGTTTCTGTTGTGCATGTTAACTGTAATAGAGTGCAGATGTGATAAAATATCACCTGCTCTCTTCGTTACAGGTTGCAAATGTCATACCTGAGCCTGGTGAACCAGTGAGTGCACTTCCATTACACAGACTCCATAATCAAATAAGTTACCTGTATTTGCTTTATTCAATAGAAGTGCACGCGCACCAACGCATGCACGCGCACGCGCGCGCGCACACACGCACACACGCACACACACACACACGCACACACACACACAAGCCATTTTGAGACTGTTATAAAGCCCTCTTTTGCCTCCATTAATATGCAATCTTTGTCACTTATTTCACTGCTTGTTCACTCCTTAAGGGGAGACCTGGAGAGAAAGGAGAGAAAGGGGATCAAGGGAAACCAGGAGAGATGGTGAGATTTTTGTTTTCGCTGCTTCTTTTTTACATAACCAAACTTCATCCAGCAATGCGCTCAGGAATCCACTAGATGTCAGTAGAGGTTTGCTATTGCAGCACCGTTACAGTGAGCGAGGTCAGGAGAATTTCCTTACTTGGCTGAGTAGATTGAATTGGTTAAGGCAGTGCCCTGACTCTCTGTTCTCTGTATTTTATATTTGTATTGCATATTAGGTGCTGAGCAGAATACATTAGTATATTTAACATAAAATAGGCAACATGAATTATGTGCTGTAATTAACACACTCAAATGCTGGTATATTTTGCTTTTAAGGCAGCAGATGACAGTGATTCCTTAATATCTATGTTGTAGAGTATCATCAGTGTTCTTTATGTTCTGATCTGCAGCCTTCATTCACTTTTAGATCTTTGTCATCTCGAATGGTAACAGGTCCTTTTAGCACTTAAAAGAAATTTTTAGATGAATCTTTGAACAAATGTGTCTTCTCTGAAGGGTCCAAGAGGACTACCTGGAGAACAAGGCTTTAAGGGACCAGCTGGACCACCGGTACAAAGCTTGTTATCTCTTGACTCTTTTTAAGCTACAGTCATTTCCATTGGAATATCTCTGATTAGCTGTTTCACCTTCAGGGGCCAAAGGGTGAAACTGGACTTACGGGAGAGACGGGGCGTGTTGGAGACCCTGTAAGTTGTTCCATTTCATAAGATTCACCTTTTAATACCAAGAGGGAGGTTTTCTATATAATAATGACTTCTGTAATTCTCTCAGGGTCCACCTGGCGTAGCTGGCACTCAGGGTCCACGTGGACTACCAGGAAATGTGGTTGGTTTTTTTCTTCAATCAGTTTGATATCACATATGTCTGCATGCAATCCCTATGAACGTATACATTCTTGTATCAAGCTAACAGCTACCTGTTTTCTTTAGGGCATACCAGGGATTATTGGGCCTCCAGGTCCAGCTGGACAAAGAGGAGACAAGGTCAGTCACCTATTTTTAAAATCCAGGAGTGCATTTGGTCGAATGTGATTTGAAAGTCTATGCTGAAAATGGTTTTGGCAGTGCAGAGAAATCAACTGCAGAGAGGAAAGAGTGACCTTGTATGTCCTCCGTCATTGTTTCAGTCTTTGAATTCATTTCAATCCTACTGCAGCAGCTACACGTAGGAGTTTCACGCTCACAATTCAGAACACTTTCTACTGTCTCTGATGCCTTTTTGCATTTTTTTTCTTAGATTTTTCTCTTTTTATTGAATTGGCCACAAGACACTGCTGGAACATTTTGTAACCATCCTTTTTTATTGTCCACTTCAACTACAGGCTGATATTTCACTAACACGTTGGACAAGATGCATACTAATTATGAAACTGTAGTTTAAAAAAAGTATTATACATAGAATTGGTTTTCATTTCACCTAAAATGTGTTCAGAATCCAGAGCAATAAAAAGTCTCTAAGTCATCTGCTTTGCTGACTGTTGTAGCCTTGAAAGACAATCACAGTGTGTTTTTATTCCATTTTTTTTTTAGGGTGAACCTGGTAAACCAGGACAGCAAGGTCCTTCTGGCCCACCTGGAGAACCCGGTTTGACTGGACCTCCTGGACTGCCAGGGAAGGGGAAAGATGGGCAAAATGTAAGTCACACTTTTTTTCCTGCTATATTATTTGCAGAATAATGTTAACCTTAGGTTCATGTTACAAATATTTGAAGTGATTCTTTATTATATTTGATTTACTACCATATTACAGGATTATGACATTAAAGCATAGAGCCACAATTTTTCCACCACATTTAATTAAGTGTTTATTTATATTGTGTTTAGAATAGCTGAACTCTTTTGGATTTATATTAACAGCTGCAGCACAAATGAACATCTGTGCTGCAGCTATAATTACATTTTACCCATAGGCTGTATGGAGACGTGTATATAGTGGGCATAACCGACATCACCCACTGCGTTCTACTCATTTTAAAGCCTCATATGTTAGTTTTTGGAGCCAGATGTGACCATATTTGAATGAGTGGGTGCAATGCTGAGTTATTAGCTCCTGCTAGTAAGAGCTACTTTCGGCTGCCCCCTTTTTTCCCAGAGAGGCACAGCAGTGGATGGATCTGTATGTTTTATGCTAGATGTCCTCTCTGATGCAACCCTCCCATTGATCCAGCACTAGGAGAAGACTACCGTATGACCTCCTGGGTTTGTATCTCCTCAAACTGAGGTGGTGTGTGAACCACATAGATGTGGCTTCTGGGTTAGAAAAATTAAGCCAGTACAAAAGTGCCCAAAAACCTGCATTCCAGACAGCGATAGCTGTGGCTGCAAAAAAACAACTGTGGTCCCACAGAAGTTTATGGGAAAATGGCTTTTTGTCTTCTGTCAAAACTTTCCTGCTGAGTTTATGGGCTCAGGCGTTCTTTTTGCATGTTGAATAAAACAAATTTATTCTGTTTTGTAAACTGTGATCATACCAATGCAGGATTATCTGTGGTATGAAACTGCACATTCGTTTCTGAAACATTAATCAACAGCGTGTGGCTTCACGGTCAGAGCCGCCCTTATGAATCACATTCAGTTTTTTGCAACCAAGATGGCAACAGTAGAAATCTCGAGGCTTCAGAGCGGAACTTCAGAAACCAGCGTCTGCATCCATCTTTTATACTGTCTGTGGTTACGCCACAGAGCCAGCTAATGCTAGAAACGGGACTAACAAAATGCTAGGATTGCAAACACTTTACCACATACAGTAGCAAGCTATAATATTGGTCAAAGAATTTCATTAAAAATGCTCCAAAAGGCACCAAAAGCACAACAATAGACAAGAGGCCAAATTCAGTGACTCAAATTACCAAAGGTTAAGCCTAGCTGCTAACCCTGTCACACGGCTAATTTTTATTCTTAACAAAAGACAAATGGTTGAATTATTTTAAAAAAATTAACCCCATGTATATTTTTTGAAGGATGAAATTAGCTCTAGATTAACTATTTACTGTACCTGGCTGTAAACATGTGATTTTTCAAGGCTGAAGTTGAGCATTTTAACACTGGAGTCTATGAGGAGTGACTCCCTGTTGGAGCCTACCTCAAGTGGCCATTAGAGGAACTGCAGTTTTGATAACATTTGAGCTACAAACTTTATTCTTTTAGTGTTTTAAGCTTTTCCCCTTCAGTTGCTTTAAAGTTTATTATTATTATTATTATTATTATTTTTAACATACTTCATGTAATAATAATCTTATAATTGACACATTTATACGAAATATTTAGCTGACTTTGTATTGACCAGCACAAGAAAAGCAACATGAAGACATTTGACACGCTGCTGTGTTAACAACAGACACAAATGTTTATCATGGTTGGGATCGCCTCTCTGTGCCTCTGAACAGTCTCTTGTGTTCCACATGTGTTCTGGTTGTAAACATCTCCTCGCCTGTCGAACCGCAGCGTAATACGAGCGGGCGTATGAGGGAAAAAATTAGCCTGAGTGGGCACATTTTGTGCTGCAGCTCAACATGTGTCTTCATCATTTTTCGCTGCGATCCAAACATGTGGCCGTCCTGCTGACGAGGCAGGAGCAAACAGGAAGGACATTGTTAAGACATGTAACATTAACACAGCGGAGGGGCAAAACAGATTTGCCCCTCACAGCAGTTCTCGCACCTGTTTTTAAAATTAATTAATTATTTATCTTTTTACAGCTGCCAGGTGCGGCCCCGAGGCCTCGACATAGTCGCGCACATAAGGAATAGGAACTCTTTGTGACCCATAAATGATTTATTCAAAGATGTTTAATTCCAGTGTTTGGGTAATCAACAACTTGATGTTATTTTGTGACATTACAGGGAGAACCAGGACCACAGGGAATCCAAGGACCCCCAGGGCTGAAGGTAATGTCATTGCAGCCGTTTGTAAGATTTTTCTAGGTCTCTTCGGTTGTCCTGGTTTATCATGCACAGGTGCTCTTTTGTCGATGTGAAAAACTTTTTTTTTTTTGGTTGCCCGAAAAAACAATTCATCTTTGTTGAAAGCAGCAAAAGCAATTTCTGTGTCCACTGCTCTGTGACCGTCGCTCTGATTATGACGGCCTCTTTGTTGCGAAGAGCTTGATGTGGGGGGCTGGCGGGTGCGGCACGGGTGCGGCTGGACAGGGGCATTTGCTGGATTTATGGTGTCAAACTGCTCACCCTCTTCACCAAGAAGTTTTCTCTTCTGAGTACAACGTCAGCCTTAGATTGCATTTGTTTTATTCTTTTTTTTTTTTTCAATCAGTGGTATTTCTGGGATCAGCGGTCATCGCTGAATGTAGTGTGTAAGAATCTTAGCTAAACTTAATGGCTGCTGAACTGTTCTGACTCGAGGAGAAGGAGGCTGAAATAAACTTTGCCTTTTCTTTTCTTCCCAGGGTCAACCGGGGTCAAGAGGAGAACCTGGGTTACCAGGTGACAGGGGTCCTGCAGGAGAAGGCAAAGTGGGACCACCGGTATGAACACTACAGTGAACCTTTTGACAAGCAGCAGGTCAATGGCGACCCATTTAGGTTAGGGTTTGGGTGTAATTAATAATGTCTGCCCCATTTTATTGAATTTTTACCCGTTGGGAACGCCAAAGGAAAACTATGGTGCCAAAATATGTAAGAATTTACTGGAAATTTAACATCTCATCTCATAGTTTCTTAAATTTTAGTGTGTCTAAAACAAAACTCAAGCCTAACCTTGGGTCTCTGGGAACATGGTGGATATTAAGAGTTTAAATGTAGCCAGTGCATTTACTTACATATATCTGAATTTGGCTGTGATTGTTGTTTACAGGGGCCTTCAGGACAAACTGGCCCACCTGGACCTGCGGTAAATATTTGCTTAAACATTTGTTTCAATAATTGTGTGCTATTATTGTGTTTTCTTTAATGTGTGTATCTGTGTTTAAGGGTTTGAGGGGTCCACCAGGTGTCGCTGGTCCTCAAGGCCCCTCAGGTCACAATGTAAGTCCGATGATTAAAGATTACTCAGAAAGAAGTTAATTTATTAATATGAAAGCTTCATTTGGCTAAATTTGCAGTGAACCCCAGTTTTGATGGATGATGATGCATACCTTTAATAATACACAGAAAATGTAATCTATTACTTTTTCTTAAAATGTAGGGTCTACCAGGAAGGCCAGGAGAAAAGGGCTCACCAGGAGAGCCTGTAAGTATACACACACACACACGCAAGCACGCACGCACGCACATACACACACACACACACACACACACACACACACACACACACAAACACACACACACACACAGAGCTAGAGAACAACATGCTATATTCCACAGTGTTTTGTCACACCCAGTCGCAGCAGTGTTGCCCCTCCCTGAGCCTGGTTCTGGAGGTCTCTTCCGGTTAAAAGGGAGTTTTTCCTTCCCACCGTTGCCAAGCGCTTGCTCATAGGATTCGTCTGATTTTTAGGGTTTTAAGGCCTTTACCTTAAAGTATAAAGTGCTTTGAGGTGACTGCTGTTGTGCTTTGGTGCTATATAAATTGAATTGAATTATATTGAAGCTTTTGTTTCACCAGATGTTTGCTCAGCTCCAGAGTTTCCTTTAAATCTAAAGTGAGATACAATGGCACTTTCTCAGTGGCTGAAATGACTATGAAAAGGGTTTTGAACTTGTTGGTCATGTTTTCTTTGTTTGGTTCACATAATTTTTCATGAAAAAGTTCTAAATAAATTAAGCTGTGGGGAATATTTAGCAGCTAAATGTTTCTCAGACTTCAGCAAGGACCTAAATAGACATTAAATGAGAGTAATATTGGAAATAAATCTAAATTAATGCTAATGTTGTTGCTTGAGTATACTTTGGTCAACCAAACGTCCTATGGGGGTTTGTCAGGGAGTACAAAGCATTGGGCCTTTTGCTAGGGGCTCCCTGGTCTGAAAGCTTGGTTTGCATTGCAAGTAATAAGTTAAACTTGCTGCTGGTGAGTGTTGGACTGTTGTCAAGACTGCCCTGATTCTGGCCTGACTGATAACATTTTAGGCAAAGCCAATGGATGGAAGGTTGCTCCAGGTTCAGAGGGGTGGCCTTTTTTGCTCATGACGTGGTCATGTTGGCTTCACTGACTGGTGACCTCTACAGCAGCTTTCATTTGATGGCCATGAGCTCATTGTAGTGACTGAAAGAATAAGATTGCGGTGGTGTAAATGAATGGAGAGATTATATGTCCCGGCTGCCTTGGGATTGCCTCTGTATCTTATCAGAAGGCCAGGAGGCCATGATTAAGGCTTTTCTGCTTAGGCTGCTACACCCCACGACCTGTGCCCAAGTAAGTGGCAGCAAGTACAGACGCACAGCTAAATGGATGTTGCTTTGTTTTTGCTGGATATTCAGTTGCTGATCATCCTATTGTTAAAATAAGTCCTCTGCAGTAATCAGTCAACCTAAGAAGTGAATCTCACTAATGTAAACAGACTGGTACATAAAGTTTCTACTTTAAATTAGCATTCAACATTTTTATTACAAGCCTAAATCATCCAATCACACATACACTCAGACAGGAAACAAACTATAGATCCAGTTTTTAAGTTGGAAATCTTGAGTGAAGGCCATTAGAACAGAACATTCATTTTGGAGTGAGGTATTTATATACCTCACTCCAAAATGGGTTTTTTTGAGAACAGAACTTTGCCCCCTGGATAGAGCCCTCGATCTTGCTTTATTCTATTAACTCATTTATTTTCTGTTTCCCAGGGAAAGCCACCAGATTTTGATCCAAAGGTAAGGAGCCATTTCCCTTCTCTGGAAATGACTTAATTTGTGGATCATTTGATGACAAATGTGTCTGTGCCATCTTTAGGTTTTTTGCTCAGACTGCCCTGCAGGCCCACCGGGACCACCAGGACTCCCGGGAGTCCCAGGAGATAAAGGACAACAGGGACCTCCTGGGAAAAATGGCGAAGCTGGATACCAAGTAGGACAAAGTTATTAGCATGCCATCATCATTATGAATATTCACTTCACTTCTATTATAATGTATCAGTATATGTTTAAAGGAGTTTTATAAAGTGTGTGTCTTCGCTATGCTGGCCCTGTGTGCGACATGAGGTCCGAGCCTTGTCTCATCAGTCACTTGTTGTGACGGATAGCGAGGCTGTGTCTGCATCATTAGCTCGGCCTCCTCTGGGGGCAGCGGTGAACGATTAGCAGCCGGTGACGGTGCTCCATACTGTCTACCCGGACAGAGACTGATGGTCTGCTTTGTCACTACAGGGCCCGCCAGGACCAGCCGGACTTCCAGGGCCCTCCGGAGCTGATGGAGGAAAGGCATGTTTGCTCACCTACTCCAAAACGAGCTGCTTCTATCAGTATTGTTTTGTTTGCTTTACATCGCAGTAGGCCGAAGAAAGATATTGAATCATATTTCAAAATCAATAAAGCATGGGGGTTACCACAGTTGCCTCACAGCAAGAAGGATCTGGTTTCAAATCTACATTCTGACCGGGGCCTTTCTGTGTGGAGTTTGCATGTTTGTGTGCGTTTACTCCGGATACTCTGGTTTCCCACAATCCAGAGACATGCAGTTAATGGGGTTAAGTTAATCGGTGATTCTAAATTGCCCATAGGTGTGAGTGTGAATGGTTGTCTGCCTCTCTGGGTTAGCCCTGTGACAGGCTGACCCTGTCAGGTAAAGTTTTTCAATCAAATGCTCTTCTCATTCTTTTACCACAGGGTATAAAAGGTGATAGAGGACCTCCTGGAAACCCCGGAGACAAAGGAGACAAGGTATGTTTTTCCATTGTGACTTTTCCACCTTTCTCTCACTGTGTTTAAAAAAACATTCATTGGAATATTTTCAACTTGATTTTAATGACCATTATCTGTTTAATAGGGTCACCCAGGACCTCCTGGCCATCCAGGTCCTTCTGGATTAATGGGTACACCTGTAAGTAGCTATTTCAGCCTTGTTTATAACATTGTCAGATTACTAAAGCCTTTTGTAAATGTAAATGTTGACCTCCACTGACACCATCTCTTCCCTCTTCAGGGTAACGATGGGCAGCCTGGCCCTGTGGGCCCCCCAGGGTCCCCTGGAGAAAAGGTCAGTTGGCATCCTGTACATTTTCCACTCAGAAAATGTATTACCCATGTGTCATTATTGTACAACTCTCATTCCTCTAGTGTGTAGGTCACCACCCTGTGCAGTAATAGTGGCTATTAATCATTTCTTTTTTTGTTGGTGACCCGTTTTTGTGTCTGTTTTCACTAGGGCAAAGAAGGTCTCAAAGGAATCCAGGGACCACCAGGTCTTCCTGGCTTGATAGTAAGAAAAATCATTAGAATGTAAAGCATCATGAATATGTAGTTCCTGCTGTGTGCTGTGCACGTTTTGGGCAGTAATATGGAACTATGTTGCACGTCCTAAATAACTGTTTTCCTCGATGCACAGGGGCAGCCTGGGAAAATGGGAAAAGATGGCAGACCAGGTGAACCAGGAGAATCTGTAAGTAGATGGAAATGACCCATAGAGCATATATAGTTTGAACACCAACACATTTGCTCACATAAGGTGTTCACACAATTTCTGTTTTTGTTCCAGGGCAAACAAGGTGAACCTGGACCCCCAGGAAACCCAGGACTCAGAGGACTCCCTGTAAGTAACCACCAGAAAAAACAATATGATGGGAGAACCTGGTGATATGTAAATTGGTGTGACTGATTTTCTGCTTCTTTTCTTCCTAACCAGGGCTTCAAAGGCCACAGAGGAGAACCTGGAGTTCCAGGATCTAAGGTTGGTTTGCTTTTAATGTGTTTGAGGAGAGCGGTGCACTATAAAACCAGATTAATATGTTAATCAGAAATGTTATAAGAGAGACAGTCTATAGGTGAATTCTGTAATAGCAAAGAAGGTGGTAAAAATAATATATGCAGTTTTGTTCCAGTGACTAATAAAAATGAAGTTAATTTGACTGATGCATCAGATTAAGTGTCTGGAGTATATAAGAGGCATTCCTTGTGGCTGCAGAGCTGAGTTTTAAGTGTCACAAATGAGACTCTTTTATGGGCTGTGCATGAAATTCAGCTGTTTTCAGTCCACAGGTGCCATAGATGTATAAAATCACACATCTAGCCATCCAGTCTACCTTGTTTGAAGAGCACCTGTAAAGCTCATGCTACAGCAGTATAACAGAGTTTAGAAAAACTGATTAATTTATTTGTATTTCCCAACGAATGATGAGTGGAATATGTTCACTTTAATTTGTTCAAAAAGGAAATTGGTAGTTAATGGGTAGCCCTTATTTAGAATCATGTTGAAATGGGTTAAGGTTAAATTCTCAGAGCTCAAATGTGAAGTTGTCACATTAGAAAAAAAATCTCAGAGAGTGGGAACAATAGCTAAATAAATATATAAGATCGTATTTGCTTTCACAAGAACAGCTCTATAAGCTTTCTATAGGCTATTCTTGGTAATTTCTTGTGTATTTTTATTTATTTTTTTATTTAGTTATTCATGCCAGGCCTGCCAGGCATAAAGGAAGGGGTTTAAAAGGGTTTTTAAAAAAAAAAAAAACAAGAGAGAGAAAAAAGGGTGGGGGGAAAAAAGGGGAGAAAGGAAAAAAATTATCAAAGAAAAGTAAATATACATACATACATTC
>VUQK01010826.1:14016-29475 GCA_015106715.1 Bujurquina vittata | reverse complement strand
TAACCATTTGTTTCGGTTGCAATCATTTTGGAAACATTATCTGGACTTGAAAAAAAAAAAAAAATCAAATGCATGAGGGTGCCTCAAGTAAAGGGTTAATGAGAATATGCACAATAAACTAATCAGAAAGGTGGAGAGGGATTAATAGTTCTAAATGGTCATATATTTCAAAGGTGGCAAGGATACCTGAAGAGAAATAAAGGACACCGTGAAACAACATGAAAACGCTCCCAAAAAACAACAACATCACCATTAAATACCGTGCACAGCAAAGATACTTCTGCAGTGTGTCCTGGTGACAGATAGTGAAGAGTTGGCCTGGCACGTTTTCCTGTCAGGCTTTAGAAGACGTCAGTTCAACTCTGAAGCCTTTCTCGTATTAAGGCTTGTAGCCATGAGACATGAGGATGATCTGGTACTTGACAGTTTGAGCTGTAGTGCTTTGGGAACACATTCCCATCATATTCCCATTCCTTTTCCATTTTACAAATTTCTTGAACATGTATTTATTTCGCTTTTATTTTATGGTAAGCTTGAATGGACTGTTGATTATAAGGAAAACCAGATTTCTGAAGATTTTGCCTTGTCAGTTTTGACACTTTTTTTTTTGGATATTATCGATTTTTCAGATGATAGATTTAAAACCAGTCTTTTTTTTCCCTTCACAGAGAAATTCTGTTGCAAGGAAGCATGACTTTAATTCAAGCTAAAATAAGTTTGAAGAGGTTGATTACTGAGAGCATTAAGGATACTTAATGGTGACTATCTACATAGTAAAAGGGTGTTTTGTCAACATACCTAAAATGCTAGTTTTTCCTTTAGTGGGATTAGTAATATAAATTGGGAATGTTTTTCTTTCCTCTCCCTCTGTGATAGACTGGTGACCTGTTCCAGATGTACCACACCTCTCTCATTACAACACCTGGATAGCCTTCAGCCCCCCAGTGACACTGAATTGAATAAACAGTTGAGATGGATGGATGGATGGGTGGATGGATGGATGGATCTACTTTTTTTTAGGTAGGATCAGGATTTATTCCGATTTTTTCAGACTTACATGCAACCAAAAGAGATTAATTAATTATGTTTTATTTAATTTAATTTTTATTTCTTATAATCAACTTTTTGATTTTGGCAATAGTTTTTGTCAAAAGTACAACACGTTTGTGTGTTTGAACCTTCATTGTGGAGATAATTTTAGGTCAGCTCCCTCACTCACACATGCATTGCACTGCTTTATATTTGACATGGAAGAATTTTTGGATTTCCTTATCTTTGCATTCTGAGTCCAAGTATAAGCATCTTTACATCTGCACACCCACAGAGTTATCAGTGGAGCCTCTGAGACCTTTAGGAGTTTAGGAGGTGAAGAGGCAATGATTAGCCTGTCAGCTTCTTTCTTCACTTCAAGGACCAACACAGCAAGTGCCCCCTTGAGTGTAATCCCTCACAGTCTATGGCAGACAGGGGCTGATCAGTCTCCATCATGCAGGCACTGTGAAATGCTCCACCTGCAGCTCTCAAGTCTGTATTAATATACTGTAGCTTCCTCCAGTGCCTCCAAATAACCCCCTAAACTGCCCCAAATACATGCAAATAAAGTGCGGCTGCACTGATTATTCACATAATTATGCCAGATATAATGATGCATTATATTACATTATGTATACATTACATGTCTCTCTTAGCATCTCTTAGCATTACATGAACCACCTTTGTCCTGCATTAAAAAAATAGGAGCATCTTATTTTCTTTTTTAAATCAAAAATTAGATCAGCTTTAAATAGCAAAGAACCACCTGTCATTTTTTTAAAATAGCAATAAAACTTTACACGTGGACAGTTTTCTTCTCCAATAGTTCATTTTTGACAATTTTAAATCATTAATCAACTTTATAAAATTCCTGATATCAGCTGTGTATATACACTGTATATAATACACTGGTTTCCCACTCTATTTCAGTTGATGTCACACTTTGATAAGCATGCATGGGTTGCTTATCCTGTATTTTATAGTCAGTGTACACAGGGTTAAATGTAAAAGAGGGGAACCCCGAGCATTACGGGAAGCAGACGCAGCAGTAACAACAAACAGTCATAATGACAGGGGAGTCCACCTTAAGCTAATCTTGGTGTGTAAATTTGGAACAACAAATTTATTGTTAGAGAGGGCACGTTTGTGCGCTGTCTCCTTCTATCCTTGGGATATTTAACTGTGTGAGTCCATTCACGATGAAATCATTGAGAAAACAGCTTATAGTTATAATCCTGCAAATGTCCTCTGATAATCAGTGTCTTTGTCCTTCACCAAATCTTTTATTTACTGTGCCAAGTTAAAAAAAAAAGAAAGGCTTTAAGCTGCTTTACCCGCTCATGGGTGATTTCACATCGCCCAGGTGTACTTTTTGCAAAATTTACGGTGATAAATCCATTTCCAAAAAGCGAAAAATAAAATCAGGATGTCAGTGAGGTCAGAAGTGTTTCCAAAACTGCTCTGATGTGAAATATCTCTGTGATTTGGAGTAGACTGTTAAAGTCTAGCACCAGCTCCCTGGGTCTCTGACCACCACCTGATCACAGATCCTTGCAGCTGTTTTCATAAAGGACGTTTTCACTGGCATCCATTATCCTGCCATATCTCTAGCCTCCCTCTAAAACAAAAGACAAAAGTTCACCGAGAGGTGAATTTAGAGTTGTGAGAAGGACGATTAACGCGTTTGGGTCGACTGAGTCAGGCAGCCTCCAATTATTTCTGTTCCAATTCACAATCTGATGATGATCACTCAAAGCTCCTTTGAATCTGATTGTCCAGAACATCAATTTTTGGCCCAGGTTTCTGTGTACATGGCTGTCATTCCAATCCCTAACTGGAGTGAGCAACTGTATTTCCCAGTTGGTCTCTATTGTGAACTTTCCAGTGAACCACATTTGTGCACTATCCCATCAGTGTTGTATATTTGTACATGGTTGTGCCAAGCAATATGTTTTTATCCAAAACTACAACAATAAAATCAAGATGTAAGATAGATAGATCATACTCAGGTGTAGTTCTGTACTGTTTCTCATAGTCAGGATTGTTGACACAGTAGGCGTGGGTATTGTGTCATGTGTCGCGTGTCGGAAATGCACTTATAGAGCTTCTTTTAAACCTAGCTAGGATCTGCAGTGTACTTTGCAATGTGTTTCTTATTCACTTGTTCACATTCCTTTGAATATGGCAGCGCTGCCATATAAAGCCCTGACATCCAGAGCAACTTGTGGTTCAATATTTTGCCTTCAGTATGTGGAGCCTAATCATGGCAATGTTGAGAAGGGTCTTTTATACATGTTACGTATGGATCCTTGATTAGGGCGACATCTGAATGCACTATGTTGTACTAGTGATCTCTTCAGGGTGTACCCTGCCTCTTGCCTTGCCAACTAGTGGAGGCTCCAGCCCCTGACCCCACCCAGCCTGCAACCCTACGTGATAAATGGTGATAAATGGTTTCCAGGAGCCTAACTTTTTTGGTATTCAAATGAGTAAAATGCATTTTGTTCTAAGTTGTCTTATTCTTGCAGCTCACTGATCAAAATTCCTATCTTTCATCTGTATATAATGTAAAAGTCAAACAATATCCTATCAATAAGTACATTCTAGCTATGTATGGTATCGCATAGAGTGGAAGGCTCCACTTATGAACTGGCATTAGGGTTTATTAAACTATTGCTGCTGGAAGCCCCCGTTGATACAAGATCAAGATAGAACATTCCAGCCTTTGATCTCAGTTTACCCCTACAATACTATATGGGGAGGGAGGGGGGAAAACAAGCCCAATGTAATTACGAGAGAACTCATTTCTCCTGGCTTCCTGTTATTGAGAACATGCTGCAAATAAGCTGAAGGCACGGTATCAGCAACATTAACAATGTTTCCTCTGACTGGGCAACTGCCTCTTTGATGTGCTGAGAAAAAGTCACACAAACTGCCAGTTCTGCAAGAAATAAAGAGAGAAAGTAAGGTGGGTGGGGATAGTGAGCAAAATGCAACAAAAGAGAGAACAAAGAGGGGCGAGAGACTCAAAGGACTCACAAATTCATCTGAATATGAGATCTGAGGAGAGTGTGAATGGCAATGAAACATTGTTAAAAATGGGTTTGGCCTTCATTTATACAGGATTTTTATCCAAAAGGTAAAAGTGCAAAAAAATAAAATAAAAATAAAACAATGCATTTCCAGCTTACTCGAGATTAAATATCCACATTTTGTCCACGAACAATCAAGACTAGGAATTTGCTGAAATAGCTGACAAGGCATTTTATTTGCTAACCTCGCAGATCAGCAATAAACTAGATGGTTTATTATTCACTTTCAATACCTGATTATCTTATGATGTGAAGCACTTTGAATTGCCTTGCCGCTGAAATGTGCTATACAACTACATTTTTACTAACTTACTGTACTTACCTCAGTTAATTGTTGACTGTACGGCCACACTCACATTAGGTACGGCTGCTTTGTACCCTGCTCAAGCACGATTGTTCCCACACCTGGCCGGCACACACTGCCCTTGATTCGGGCAGGTTTACATCAGTTTGTGTCATCATCTCAACTTCTGACCTTTTCAACTGGGCCCTGGCACAGTCTGCTTAATAGTGCCTGGGCACAGTAAGTAGTGATTGCGCTACTGAAACCGGACTTTGGGCTCAGTATGGATAGCCTAATGTGAGTACTCCCTATGCAGCCACCTGCCACTTGACAGGTTGCAGCCCCAGTGGAGTGCAGCTCTCTTCTCTCTCTCTCTCATCCCTGAATCTAAATGTAGTGAATTAAACAGCTTTTATTGGAGAAATAAGGGAAAAAAATCTTTTTAGGATCATAGCTGGATCATACTGTACCAGGAAGTGAAACAATGACAATAGTCCTAGTTGCTTTATAAATATAAGCTGGTCATGCAAGCACTACTGGCGGGACTATTTGGCTGGATACTGCAGAGCTAACATGCAAGCCACCAAAAACAGCTAAGTGCTAGCACTGTTGGTTAATTGAAAAAACTGGGTGCATGTGCAGACACTTTTGTAGAGCCCAGGAAAGACTGGCAAGTAATTCTTAAGGAATAACTGCTCTTTCATGTAGTCTATTAAAGGTTTTACAGATTATTTTTTATAATTGTGCATACATTTATTTTTGACTAAAAGGGATTATTTTCAAATTAGCAGCAAATTTGACTGGCAGTGCCGTATTCATCTCTTTTTGCAGCGCCATAGTCACTACACTGCTCCTGTATCTGATCAGTCTGAAGCTATAGTCAGTCGGTACCTTTTGACCTCATTCACAGGATTATGGAAAACAAGTTAATGTAGCACTAATAATTGTAAAGGACATTAAGGAAATTACATTCTCGTATGCTATTAATCTAGATGACTGCAGTTATTACACAGGTATGTTTTATGTTTAACATAGCTGGACACATAATACACCAAAAACTCTCCATAGTGTGGTGCTAAACTTCAAACAGTGCAACCAAAATAAGTTTAGACTCAAACATTTACTACAGCTGGTAGCTTAAATGGAAAATGATAGATTCCATACAAAAATTAAGGAAAAAAATGAAAGGAAAAAGGCGTCTCCAAATATTTATATTTAATCCTAAATTGATATGTTTGCATAAAACATTTCCTCCAAACTTGTGGTTTGCTGCTCCTCCTTGGATCAAATCTGAGCCGATGATCCAATGCTGTAGCGGCGTGCAAGCTGTAATTTTAATGCAAACACAATTATAAAAGTGGGATCCTTCACTATCATTAGTGGTGAGAGTCTGAAAGACTGCAGCCACAGCACAGTATGTAGCTGACATTACATTGCTCCAGAATGAATGGTAGTGGTTGAATACTGTGATCAGAGACTTTGGGGAAAAGTTTGGGGATAATTTCAAAAGCAAATCATTCCCAACATCCTGAAAATCACAAAGAATGAGCAAGAGAAATTAAAGAAGAATGCGGGACAAATTTGAAACCCTACACTGGCCAAATTAAATAAGGCCTCAGTACCAAACCCAAGTTTAGGAAAACATGGGTGCAGTTTGTGTTGCTGCTAGGCTTGATGTTTCCTGAGCTGTGGCATCTACAGGCATAACAGACATTGTTGTCATTTTTATGCTCTGGCAACAAGAAACCTCAAAGAAGCATACAGATGTAATCAAGGTTTGGGACAGGTAGAGACACCACCTAGTCATGTATATCAAGCAAACTATGTCATATATACTTTTTCAGGGTACTTGATAACTCCAAGTAACTCCAAGGATTTAGGCCATCTCTGTCATGCTCCCTGAGTCCTCCTGGCTAACTTGCTTTTTTCTGTTGTCTTTCCCTCTCTACCATTCTCGCTCTCTCGCAGTGTGCGTTGTGTGGGCATGTCTCGTCGTTGTTCGACTTCGTGCAGAGGTGGTCTCTTCTTGCTGCTCCATCCGCCGGTCTAGTACTCACCTGTTGCGGGTTACTCATCACTCACCTGTTCCCCATGAGTGCTGATCGAGGCGGGCGGTTTAAGGCTGAAGGAAACTTTCCGTCATCGCCAGACCATTGCGTCAGAGTGAGATATGAAAGTCAGTTCCAGTCACGTTTTTGTTTCTGTCTGCTTGTCACTTTGTGGATTAAATTCTCTTCTCTCTGCAGACCTCACCTGGCTTGGACCTGTTTTAGCAATTGGTGACAGTGTGTGTGTGAGCCTGAAGACAGATCATCAGCCACTGCTCAAACTGCATTTTTCCTTTATTTGATGAGCCAGTAAACTGTGTAAATGTTTCTCTGTGTCCAGCAAGTGAGACCTGGTCGCACCCGCCTAACACCGGAGGAGCGGAGCAGAAGGCTAAGGGCTGATGAATGTCCGTAGTGTGGCGAGTTAGGGCACTATATTGACCCCTGCCACCACTGGCCAAAACGCAGCCCCCGCTAGTGGAAGTAGGGGTACAGACGGGGAATTTGTTTCTTCAACCCTACCTCATCTTATAGTTCCAGCCTCAATATGTGTTGATTACGACACTCCAAGCTTTAGCGGATTCCGATGCCAAGCAAAGCTTCCTGGACTCTGATTTAGCTAAACAGCTTAACATTCCATTACTCTCTCCCTGAGCCCCTGCAGGTTTCCACACTCGATGGGTGCCGGCTGTCTAACATCATTCACCAGCTATAGGAGAACCTATCGTTCTCCTTCTCTCAGGCAATCAACGCGAGTACCTCAACTTCCACTTCCCACATACACCTCTCGTTCTGGGTCATCCTTGGCTTCAAAGGCACAACCCCATAGACCGATAAATAAAATTTTCATTTGGAAGCAATTCCATCACACTGTAACACTGTAATCTGCTCAACCTCCATCTCACTCTCAGTCTGGTCCAACCAACCCTAAAACTCCAGATCTTACCTCAGTTCCTTCCACTTATCATGACCTACTGTAGCTGAAGCTTTTTATCTCTTACTTCTGCCTCCTCATCACCTTTATGACTATGCAGTAGACCTTCTGCCCGGAGCCCTATTACAACTGTAAAGTTTATCTAAACCCAAGAGAAGCTATGGAAAAATATATTCATGAAATCACTCAAAACAGGCATAATTCCAGCCATCTTCCTCTCCTCTAACAGCAGGTTTTTTCTTTGTGGAAAAAAAGGACAAAACACACAGGCCATGCACAGACTACCGTGGTCTAAATCAAATTACTGTGAAGAATAAATATCCTTTTCCTCTGTTGTCTTCTGCATTTGAACTGTTTCAAATCTTCTCCAAACTATACCTCTAGAACATTTATCATCTTATAATCTCAGAATCAGAGAGGGGGATGAATGGAAGATGGTTCTCAACACACCTCTGGGCCCTTTTGAGTTTTTGGTGATGCCCTTCGGCCTGACCAACACGCCAGCTGTTTTCCAATTCCTAAACAATGACCTCAATGACACGTTTGTTTACCTGGCTGATATTCTCATCTTTTCAAATGACTACAAAGATTATTGGAGAATGATTTGTTTGTCAAAGGGGAAAAATGTGAGTTTCATGCTCTGTGTCATGTTCTTTGTCTACATTATTGAAAAGGACAGCATCTGGGCAGACCAAGACAAGGTGGAGGTTGTGTTCAATTGGCCAGTTCGCTCCACACTTTAGCAGTTGCAGAGTTTCTTGGGGTTTGCTCATTTCTATTGTCATTTTATCAGAGAATTTAGTTGCGTTTTGCCACCAGTTTGACCTCACCTTTCCAATGGAACGACTCAGCCCAGGAGACTTTTGATCACCACTAGCGCCTTTTTGCAACCCTGACTCACCCCAACACTTCCTGTCAGTTTATTGTCCAGGTGGACACCTCAGACAATGGTGTCGGTGCAGTCGTAACTCAAAGGTCTAATGATAAGAGGCATCCTGGTGCCCTTGTTTCTTGCCGTCTGTCTCCTGCTGAACAAAATTATTACATTGAAGACCAGCAGCTGCTAGCGGTTAGTTTGGCATTGGCTGGAGGCGGCTGAACAGCCATTTTTGGTTTGGACTGATCACAAGAATCTCTCATTCATACAAACTGCCAAGATGACCATCTGCTCATCAAGCCAGATGGTCATTGCTTTGTGTGGTATAATTTCTCTATTTTTTTTTTTTTATACTGTCCAGGTTTCCAGAACACCAAGCTCTCTCTTGCCAGTTTGCTGACTCAGACCAGCCATTAAAGGAAGAAACATCCTACCTGGGAGATCGAGTTGCTGGTGCGTGCTGCCCAGCAAGATGAACCTGAAACCGACACTGCTAATTGCCTTTTTGTCCCATCCTCCATCCAGTCTAAGGTACAGCATTGGGCTCACGCTGCTACAGTAAGTTCCCCTGCCACCCTGGTATCCACACGACTATGACCTTCCTTCAGAGACTGTTTTGGTGGCCCTCATTAATCAAGGATGTCAGAGAATACATTGGGGCATGTTCCATCTGTACCCAGAACAAGGTTTCCTCCACCCCTTCAGCTGGGTTGTTGAGCTCCTTGCCATCTCAAATGTGTCTGTCTCCTAATGAAATCCCAGACTGACGCCCTGATGCTGAAATCTTGTTCTTGTTAGTGAAGCCAGTTCTTTATGACTCAGGCTATATCTGGGGGTTCATTCTTATAGTGCAGAATGATTGGGCTTCTGCTCAGAGGCCTTTCTGCCAGCATTATTGATTAAAAAATTGAAGTTATACCATTTAGGACTTTTGTGCAGGACTGTATGTGATATCGCCATACTTTAAAGTGCAACTCGTGACATTTGCGTTTAAGTTTGGGTCAGAGCGAAGAAACAAAAAGTTTGTTTGCTATGGCCCAAAATGTCAGGGACAACAGATGAAAAATAGCCTTTCTGGCTAATTCTGGCACATTTACAGAATGTTATTAATGTGCATTGTCCCTACCAAAAATAAACAAATTCAAATTCTCAGTCCAACATACTAGAATGTTCACCCCACTTCTTAGCCAGATGTGTCTGAGGAGACAAAGTAAAAAGAAGATAGTCCTTTGTTCTGGACTAGTCATATCCAACATCTGTAGGAGAAACATTACTTGAGAAGCTGCTGTTTCTTCTCCTGCTAGCAGCCGCAGTTTGCATGCTCTAGTGCAAATGCAATGCACACTTGGCTACAGGTGCTGTTTAGCTCAAAGTTGAGGAGAGCATCTGGGAGTATAAGATCAGATAACCTTCCAGTCAACAGATTTCATTTGGGAAAAGTTCCCTTTGAAAGGTTATCAGTGTTGTAGCCTACACCTGAGTATAATTACTGTGTTTACACGTGCCCAGACAACTCACACTAGTGTGTGTGTGTGTGTGTGTGTGTGTGTGGGGGGGGACATACTAAGGCATACAGGATGTGAATTCACACTTACACAGCAGTTACACAGCAGGTGCACTTGATTTGATCTCAAACTGGAATGTGTTTACACTTATATAAAGATATTAACTTACAGAGCTCAGAAAGAGAAAAAAGTGCACTTCAATGTGAAATCAGTTCATACTATACAGTATTTAATGCATCACAACCTTTGCAACAAGACATAGCAATGAATATGACTGAAGAATCAGTTGTTGATGACACTGAAAACCAGACACCCAAGTAGCTGAATTGATAATGCAAAGCAATAAATAATTTCAGACCCACTTCGTTAATCGTTTCACCTTGGGAATCGTTAGAATTTCTTGGAAATGAGAGAGTTATTCCTAGAAGGTAATATCAGGACTGAAGCTCTGGTCTTGGGATGGCCACTGATCTTTGATCCAGTCTGTCAGGCTTTATACTCTGTAGTCACGCATACCAGAAAAAGGAGTCATTAACAGCGCTCTTTCCATCCCTGATTCTGTCTCTTGTGTTTCAGTAATAATGACTGACCTGTTGTTAGCAGCTGACTTTCTCAGGGATTGAATGTTATAAATGACAAGCCTGAGAACCAACATGAGTAATTTAAATAAAGTGAGCACAGAGTTATTTGCGTTCCAACTCCTGCTAAATTAACTGTGTAAAATACGCTTCAGTGTGAAGCAAAACGCTCTGTCACAAGGCGAGCAACGTGACCGCTGTGCTTGTGTGGGCAGTGTGTGTGGAACAGGTCTTTAAAAACAAGAAAATGTATAATGTGCACCAAGTTACAACACCATACATATTTAAGGCAGGATTTTCAATAGGACAGAAGTAGTAAAACAACAAGTACACCTTTGTTTACTTCAAGGTCGTGGTCATTGTCTTAGTTTCTTTTACTTAAAAAGCTGGCTTGAAAGCACATCAGCGTGCCCATTGTAATGGCATCAGCTTTTATGGACTGTTTTTGTTGATGAATGGTTAGTTTAGTTTGTTAACGGTAGTCTTCATTCTGTTTTACTGCTACTGTTCCTGGAAATATGAAATGTATCTCTATTTGTACGACGTCCCTTTTGAGTAGAAAAATCAGATTGAAAATTATTTATATGAAAATACCTCAGATTATTGTCCCGAGTTGGCTGCATGTTTCTAAATTATGAAGTTAAACTATACCTCATACTGTTCAGTGTCCACTCGTGAAACTATGGGAAACGACTGGGCCAAGCCTGACTTTAAATATCCAGACAGTGTTTTAAGTGCTCACGTCAGCATCTGGACTGATTCATTGTCCCACCCATAACTGCAACTGTTTTTAGGGCATCTTTTAATTTGAACCATGCATTTCAGTTTCTAAAGAAAGGAAGTAACTGAGGCCAACTTTATTTTGGAAAGCAAGAGCTGAACCACAAGTTTCTCAAAAGCAACAAGTCTTTAAGGGAGTCTGAACCAATGCAGTAAATGTGCACTCGTCTCAATGTTTGGGTTACCGAGTTCACTTTTATACTGTGCAGGTGTAAATTAACAGCTCGGGGGAAATCGCTTTCTTTTTGGAAAAGCGTTTCATCACATTAGATAGGGTGGGCTGTCATGTGTATATTCTGCACTACACCCTTCCCACAGCCATCATGCCAAAATCTCTCACGACTGGTTTTGCACTTTCTGATGATGAGTCAGTGGCTGCTCTCTTCTGAACCTGCAAATGCCTTTTGGCATTTAAAAGTGTTAGAATTTGCCCCTTCTAGTTTTCACACATGAACAATTAGAAACGGGATCTTGTACCAAGCAGCGGAGGTGCAAAAAACTACAGTTTCTCTAATTGCTTTTGGAGGTTAGCTCCAAAACTGAGTTAATCCCCATTTACTTTATTGTAAAAAATATTGAACTTTGCAGCAGAAAGAAACATGGTTGCAACCTGGTATATTATACTGTTTTTGTACAATTTTCCTTTTTTATTTTTTTGTTTGTCAGTTAAAAAATCCCACTCATTTTTATGGATAGCTTTAGCCTTTCATATAATTTTAACAGACATGTTATTAAAAACAAACTCATTAAAGTGCCAAGTAAGCAGCTAACTGTTCACCAAATCCAGTCACTGAAATAGACCTCTCCGGATGGATGGTCTGTGCATTGCAACCATCCAGTCCATAAATGCACCTTGGTAAATTAAGCTCCATCCTCTAAATGCAGTCACTTCTTAATAATTTTAATTTAATTAGAAAAATTTTCTTTACCGAGGAAGTGGAAGTTTTGAGATTACGAACCTCTTTTATGAGAGTATTGTTGGCTGACCTAGACCTAGACTAACATGTTTTTCAGTGGCAGGGGGAACATCTCAGAAAAAGCCCATACAACCACAGAGATAACATGCAAACTCCACATAAAAGCAGCCTAACCAGGTTTGAACCTAGGACCCTCTTGCTGTGAAGCAACGGGGCTAACCACTGATCCACCAAGCTGCCAGATTTATAATAATAATAACTTAAGTCATTTAATCTGTGAAGGAAAAATGGAAATTCCCAGCAAAAATCCTGTGAAATGAAGACTGCTTCAAAGGTTGCCTGGGACCCATTTTATGAGTACCTTTCATCCAAGGACAAACTCAGACACCAGACATTCTTTGCATTCCTGCCCCTTTCCCAGAAAACAACAGTTGGCATTTAATTTCTGGTCTGAATTTATCTGACAGCAGCTTAATGCATCTAATGAGTCATCTGTCCGTTGTTTGTCTGGGCAGACGCATCTTTCATGTGCTGCTCTGTATGCAAATCCACACAACAAGAGGCTGGAGATGGAAGGCACATGCAAGCCACATGTTCTTTGAATTTCCTTGTCACTTTTCATCTTTTCTCTTTCTGTTTTCTGACCGCAGTTGCACAATTGGCTTTTCATGTTATGTAATGACCTCCAGTGAAGAAAAGGTTGTCCAAATGTCTCTTTTCACAGCACAGAAAGTATCTCTTGCACTTGGCTATGATACACCTACACACCAAGTAGCTCATAACCAGCATTATTTAGGAATCCAGCATAATGCCAGTCACTGAATGCTGGCACACTGCAGACAATTGAGCATTTATATGCTACATCACTGTGACAAATATCCGGCACACCTGTAGGGCTTAGCCACCTTGAGTGGAACTGGCAGGTTGAGGAGAAAAAGGCTTAGCCGCACATGCAATAACAAGACAGATGGCAGCAAATCACTGGGGTTCAATTGCTTTACACAACTTTAATGCAGCCATGAACGCACTCCACTGGCACAAAGCTTCTCATTGGATAAATACAGTCAGTTATCCACTTCTGAAGTGAATAAGTAATCACAGACATAGTTCGGAAACAATTTTGAGATTTGAGGTAAACAACACATGACGTTAAACGAAGCAACTTAAAGGAGCAATATGGTAACATTTCAGCGCCAACTGCCAGAAAGTGGCACCAATATATTTGTAAGACAGTTTCCAGTAGTGGGGTTGATGACGAATGCAAGGAGGTCAGAAACTTATTCTAACTAATAAAATTAGAGCCATTCCTCAAACCCTAACTCCCCCCACCTACAGCTCCACTAGTTTATCTTTTAATCAGCAGCAATTTGATATCAAATGAAATCAAGCTATTTCCCTTGTGTAAGCCTAATGCTAATCAGTACCACTGCTGTTTGCTGTTCTTCAAAACCTTAAACTGCTTTCACTGTCAATATTTTCAAAAGAGCAATTTTCGTCAGTGTCTGGAAACAATGCAGCAAGGTTTGGATAAAGTTAGTCAGCATGGACAAGGTTTGGATAACGATTTAGTTGTAGTGCACGGTCATCCAAAATCAATATGAATACTGGGCTGATAAGTGAGTAACATAAATGTGCTGACGTAATGGGGAGGGAGCTGGTTGGAAACAGTCTTTGGCCAATATTGAATGACAAATACAATACATAAAGTGCACTTTAACCCTTGTGCTGCCACGGTGTCCCTTTAGCGCGTTAATGCTTTTTGTAATTTACTGGGAAACTTTACCTTATGAGGGGCCTCAATAGGTAAAGTAAAATAAAATGAAACAAGTGTAAGAAGAAAAAAAAATCACTGTTGACCTGGTGTTAACACATGTTTAAGCTGAGTCTGGGATCTTTTTATTTCTAATCTCAGAAGTTAAGGCCTGGTTCAAGGTCACCTGACCTGTCCGTTAGTTCTGTAGCCATAGACTCAGGCTACTGGGGGACTTCCCATGATGCACTATTTCATCTCCACTCCCATCTTTTTTGCTCTCCATATGTTTTACTATTGCATGTAATTCAATTTAGTCTCCTCTGTCCCACAGTTTGTGTTCTTCTGTCCCTATGCTCTCAATTTCTTTCTCTTCTCTTTCCCCCAGCTGGTTGCAGCAGATGTCTGCTGCTCCCTGAACCTGGCTCTGCTGGAGGTTTCTTCCTGTTAAACAGGAGATTTTTCTTCTCACTGTTGCCAAGTGCTTGTCGTTGGCGATCATCTGATTGTCCAGGTTTTCTCTTTAATATTGTAGGGTCTTTACCTTAAAACATAAAGTGGCTTGAAGTGACTGTTGTTGTGAATTAGCATTGTAAATGAACTGAATTAATTGCACTCCACCATAGAGTGCTCAAAGTCATTAATACTGAAATACTCCTTTGATTGCTGCCATAGTTACAAGTCTGTTTTGTCCTTAGTTAAAACTTGCTCAGACTGAAAACACTTTCAAACCGAATAATTCTGGCAAATCTGCATGTGCAACAGTTCAAGACTGTTCGAGCAATTACTCAAGTCTGTGTGCAGATTCTTTCTTTGAAGACACTTGATTCTGAACAGATTCGAAAGCATCATGATTCTTTGAACTGTGGTGACTGTGTCCTCGGTATATTCATTTGAATCCAGTTTACAGAATGTTGCACTGATATTTGGAAACACATTTTATGGAAGAACAGACCAGTTCTTTCAAGTGGATATTTTACGAGTGCCTTTATTGTCATGTACGAGCATTAATGTCACACATCAGGCACAACAGAGAGTGTGCTCTTTAACCGGCCAGTGACAGGAAATGTCTGGTTTTCAGCTTGGCTGTGGACAAGGACTTTTTGATTAATTGGATTCTGCACTGGTTTATACTGCATTTTGTTTACAGTGTGAACTTAGTTGTACAGAAACGTAATAAATAAAAAGCCATTGTGAAGTCACAAAAAATGCTACAAAAATGGCCAGAAGAAAACTCAATATCACTATTAAAATAAGCAAAACAGCTGGAGCACATCTGTGTGGGTTATGCAATAATGCAGTAAAGGTATTGCTTGTGCTCAATTTTCAAAGTCAAGCTGCTCACAAGAAATGCTAATTCAAGATGTTGGACTTGGGCTGACAGTCTTTGGCATTCGACCTTGGAGTGAGGACGTGACCTGGGTGTGTGTCGTTAATGACAGAAGGCCCAATGAAAGAGAGACAGAATTGAACCTTTATTAGGTTGTGGCTTGAACGGTTCCGTGTGAATACTAATATTACACACTAAGGAAAAGAATAAATGAAGAGGAAGAGAATATGAATGGAGGCAGTGGCAAGGCAAGATGGGCAGTTCTTGATTGGATGGGGTCAAATTGGCAATTACCTGCAATGTGTTTGTGATAATACAATAATTTACGATCGG
>VUQK01010824.1:13732-27501 GCA_015106715.1 Bujurquina vittata | reverse complement strand
CTTCCTCTGATACAATCCTTCTTAAAGGTTATATGCTTTGATAAAAAAAAACAAAACTGTGTGTGTGTGTGTGTGTGTGTGTGTGTGTGTGTATGTGTGTGTGTGTTCGTGCGCATGATTACACAAGTGTGTATGCACGTTCTGGGGGTTCATCACCGCAAATGGACTGGGATCTGACGGACATTCAGTAAGCTGTAATGAAGTCATTAACACTGTAACGTTTTGTTCACATCGTCCCGCTGATGGTAAGTACGTGAATGTGCACCAAAATCCCGTCACCGCTGAGTGCTGCATGATCGTTCTGTTGTGCCTCTGTGTGAGTGTGTCTGCACAAATATTTGAAGGTGCAGTCCATCACCCAACTATAGTTTGTGCACTGTCTGAAACACGCCATTTTCACTCCTCCCCATTTAAGCCCACTGGCTCTTGAAGCCAACTTTCTGATTGGCTGCCACTCACAAACAAGAAGATTGAATAGCCAGAGGTTATTCCCTAACCCTGAGATAACCATATTAATAACTGAGCATGAAAAATCACAGGCCCACTTTATTTATGATTAAAGATTCAATCAATCACGTTGTTTTCATTTTTTTTTTACTTTCTTTCCAAAACAAGTGTATTTCTAACTGACCCTGAACATCTGAGAAATTTTGCAGATGTACCATTTTATGCTGGTAACTAGCAGCATCGCTTTGTCAGGCCCTGAAGTGGAAGCAGCTGCCAGAAATGCTGAATTTCTAATGTCCTGTGTTAATCTTCCCAACTTCGTATAGACTACAAAGGTGCAGAATACATTAGTTCTAGGGGGTATTATTTAAGTTGATCCCTTTTGGCTCTTCATAAGCATATTAATAGTATTTTGTCACATAAATGGCTTCCAGTCATTGGGGCATAATTAAACAATGAACTGTTGTGTGCCATCATAAATGGTTTAAAGCCAGGACAAAGCATTGCAATATTTATATGACAGAGTTAGTTTATGGTATGTGCCTGTTTTCTCTTTTTTAATTGTTTGTAGCTTAAACATGCATAACTGTGCCTGTTAACGATTTCTAAGTCTTAAATTTGTGAGCTTTGTATGCACTTCAGTGCAAAGTGCAATGTGACAAATAACATCTATTTATTCTTTGTTTTTAGCACTCGGCCCAGTGGCTATATAAGAGTTCCAACTGCCACAGTGATAAAAAGAAAAAAAAAAGAACTATCTTATGGGGCTTTTTTCCTTCAAAGTGCACACTTTGATGTGTTAAAACCCACTGAATGCGAACCACTTTGATTTTAGGTACAGAACTCGCCTGCAGTACAGTTAGCCGTGGCAACACATATCTCCCAGGATATCTGCTAAATCTGCATCCAGCAATTTTCCAGAAAGATTGCATACAACACATGCTGTGCTATCAGATTAATCTGCGCAATTAGAAGCAGAGCGTCACCTCTTTAGTAGAGTCTACTTTTGAATCCATTATTTATACAGTTAGATGTTAGATGGTGCTAATTTGCAATAGTTTCATTAAAGAAGCAACAATGGATTAACTGCACAGAGAGATCAATTCCTTAAAGCATCCACTTGTGTTGTTTAGAAAAACAAAACTGGAGGGCATTTTTGTGCATTCGCATTTGTATGCATGCAGCCACTGGTACAGGGAATGTAGCAGAATGATTGTTTAAACCTGCTGTTTGTGTGTATTTCGGGGGCAGCCTTTGAGATGTGAAGAAATAAGGATGCGGTATATGCTGTCTTTTTGATTTGGCTTGCTGCTGCGACATTTCCTAAAGAACCAGTGGGCCTCCATCAGTGAAACAAGCAGCAGTTAGGAGATAACGCTGAGCACCGCTATACTGCCAATCACACACACTAGTCATGATTTAACCTCCAAATTATACAGGTACAGTTACATTTTGGACGATCAAATAAGAACGCATTCGTGTCTTAACGCTGCTCTGTATGTGGAGCTTATCACCATACTCCTGATACCCAGGCACTTCATTGTATATTTCCACTAAAGCATAGAGACTCACACACAGTTACATTTCTCTGTTAATGCTTCCCAGAACATGCCAGCCGATATAATCAGTGGCTTTCTAAAAATATTTAGACTAGAGAGAGATCAATGGAAAAGATCATTCCCATTCTACTCTGATATGTACACATAAATAGACCTTTGATGGCACTGAGTGCCCTCAGGGCTCTATGGTTATGTTGCCTTGTTGCTGACGTGATGCTACTCCCGGAGCCCGTGCAGCCACTACTACTACTATATCTGGCTCCTCTTCCCTTGTGCACGCAGAGCTTTTTACATATCATAATGCAAGGTTGAGCTTGTCTCAGAGAATATAAAACCTCAGGCTTAGAATAATGCCTGTGAAAGGCAGCACATGCCCTGTCAGAGACACTTTTCTTTGCAATGCGATTATGTTGGGAGATTTTTCTCTCCTGCTGCTTTGAGTAGAGGACGTATTTTTCTGCACTCCCCTGACAAACTTCCTGACGCAGCTGTTGTCGAGTCATTTGCATTAGGCTTTCTTCTAAGGCCAGTTGATCATCATCTGACAATTGCTGGACCTGTGGGAAGCTAAACCAGCCTGGGAGTGTCAACTGTGTTGGTAGAGCAGCAAATGAGTTGATTTCCACTTATTCTTTTGGCAATCATAAGCTGCCGTCATTTGATGCTGCTCTGTGATGGGAAAGTTAAATGGACCTCACAAGATAACTGTAAGCATGTATCTTTTTATATTTTTCTATCTGCTGCTCTTTCTATGTCATACAGACACAGAGACTAGTGCAGATTCATAATCCATCTGATATATGCACTTTGACACTGGTTTTACCTTAGAACCATTTCTGTATATAAAGTATGGACATAGCCATCTTAACATCACCCACTGGCTTGTGCACTGCTGTTCTGAAGCTTCAAGATGAGCTTTGTTACAGTATCTTGAAAAACGGATATGATGAGGGAAGGGTTGGAGCAGACTGAAGCAGAGGGACACTGCATACTCTGCTTTCCCATCTATTTTACACTAATCGGGACAACAGTGTACAACATGAACATCATGTCATATTAAATAAGACTTGTTTTTAGTAGTTGAGATTGTAAACTTGCCACGACGTTGTATACTGCGGTCATAAAACAGTGTTAGAAGTAACACATTTTCTCATAGATTGCAATTAGACTTCTTTTTGCAACCTGAGCTGCTTTGAGCCTTTCATACTGACTTCACTTTCCAGACCTGGAGGCCACATCCACCTTTTACATAAATTCTTAGAGCATTTGATTTCACGAAGAGAGAAGAAAAGCAGAGCACCTGTGTGAATATATGTGCTGAACTGGCTACCATTGTACTTGAGCTAAGTTAAATGGGCCACTGCAACCAATTAATGTCTCGAGTGGAATATTTGAAATTTTGACCTGCAAATAAATACACTAGAAAAACGTCCATTGAATTATGAGGCTATGGTGTCAAGTCACAATGAGTTACTAATTTGATAGATTTTCACAGGCAACGTTACAGAGAAATGACAAAAAATATATTTAAAAAATATATTTCCATGAAGATCAGTTTCTATAAATGTCTGTGGGGTCTATGTATATACTGTAGATCTATTCTGATGAACGTATGACCTCTGTCTCTTTTTTTAGGACGTCATAATCATCAGCAAACACACACACACACACACGCAGACACACACACACACGCAGACACACACACACACGCACACACGCAGACACACACACGCACACACGCACGCACGCACACAGACTGAAAGAACAAAGCCAGATGCTTATTCACATCTTTGGTCTTTGAAATGCAGGTGCAGGTGTAGTTGTCCAAAATACTGCATGGTGTTTGTCTTCCTGGCAGGCTCAGGGGAGGAGGTGCTGTAAGTCAGATAATGCTAATTCTCTGAGAAAGATTAACTGTTTAGGAGGTGACTGAATTGGTAACTTCAGGTAAACAATGTAAGTACTCCCAATGGAAAATGAGTATTTAATGGTCCACATTAGAATAATGAAACAAAAAAGGCCAACAAATCACTACTGTATGATCATGAGTTTCTCAGTCAGATCTACCCCTCACTTATCACAGCAGCAGTGAAAAACACTCACCTTGGAGCTTCACTAACCAGCGGGCGAGAGCGCGATGGTTCCATCCATCTTTCATTTACAGTCTGTGGTTATGATGCACTGCTATAGGAGGAAATCCTCTGATCATTGGTGAGGACTGTTTTTCTAGAGGCACTGTTTTGAGAGTTGTGCTGGTAATAGAGAGTGCACATATCAGGCCTCGCTCACTAACCTAAGTCCCATTCTTGCAACCTACAAAATAAAAAAATAAAAACGGGAAAAAGATTTTGTGTTATAATTGTAGCTGTATGAACACAGTGGGATGCCACTCTCTACTCTACCTTGCTGTTCCACTTGGCTGCAATGATTGCATTAGCTTAAAAGGAAATCAGACTTATATTTGTGTGTCTGGCCTGTGTTAGCTGACTGACTGTACATGACTGTCGCAGACCTTTCTTGAACAAAATAAGAAATAAATGCCTGTTTTAAACATTCAAAAATCCAAATGCTGAAGGATGATAGTCAGAAGCGCGAAGGAAGTTTTCTGAGGACTGCATGACTGAATATTTGTGTTAACACACTGACTGAGCATCGTTTCGTCTACACGGACAGCCTGACTGTCAAAGATAGGTCACGCTTATATATGATCATGGAACATACGTAGTAAAACTTCAGTGTCTGCCTGTACTTGAACGAGGCATCACTGAGCTGCTTTATCTTCATTATCTCAACTTCAGTCCATCACTCGTGCCTCTCTAATAGGATTTGTCCAGCAGTATATTGCAGTGTTGCAGTATATGTGCTCTCATCTGCAGGTTCGGAACTTAAAGATCATGTCTGTTGACAGGGGATATATGGAGGGCATTACAGCATGGAATTAACAAGCTCCACAACATTGCTTATGACTTAGCTTGCTATCAGAGGACGTTGCTGTGGCCGAGCCATCCTTCCCGTGGAGCTTCATAAGCTGCCAGATAGTTTCGGTGGAAAACCTTTTTATTCCTTGATGCCCTCCTGACCCCCTTCTTCCCAATATTCTGCCTCCTAAAGGCAATGCTGCAGTTACTAGGCAACAAGAAAGGGAGGGGCAGCAGCCATTATCGAGGCCAGACGAGCTGTTATTATACAAGCCATATACATGATATACATGTACTTAGGCCATACATTGTTGTCTGCATTATTTCCAGACCAAGATATGTATAGTGCTGTGAATTCCCCGTTTATTTTTATGTCATTAGGGGGAAACATTAGTCAACCATTTATTTAGGGAAGGGTTACCCCAAAGTGCTTGTTGTTGTGCAAAAAAAGCATTAAATAAAAATTTTGTTTAGGCACACCCCATTGCTCCATTTGCTTCCTCCATTAAATTCACTCAAATTCACTCATGTAGGACAAGATTTCTAATTGCCATATTTAATGTGTTAATGATTTAATTATTCTTTTAATTAATTTGTTACGACTAAATGACTGACTTAATTCAAGGGCTCTTGGCTTGTCTTCAGAGAGGGTGGGGGGGGCACAGGGCTCTGCAGATGACTTACCGATGCTTTTCCGTATTAAATATCAGAAAGGAAAAAGCAGAACTGAGAACTAATGCAACAAACACGTGCAAGCGTTCTCTTTAGCAAACTCTGGCTTTCCTAATGGGTTTGCAAAGCAGTTCAGTTTGTTGCAAGTTGGACAAAGAAACTATACTTTCCCTCCCAAGTGAGAAATGACTGCGGACCTAATCTGAAGCAAACAGCTTCTCGAGGCCTCTCGGTGGGGGCGTTGTGGCTTTTCCAAGCACATCAAGCACGCAGGCCTCAGCATCAAAGGCTTACCATTTTTAATTGAAATGTCCTTTTAATGTATAATATAGCTCATTTATAAAATTAAGATTTGATTGCCACAGAAAGGGAATCGAGTCGGAAAGGTCAGACTAAATATGAGTATTCCAGAGCACTCCAGCTTAGTTAGTGTTTCAAACAAATCTACCTTTGCAGAGTATGAAAATGTGCCGTGGACGTTTTTGGCTGGCAACAAATTGCTTCAAAGTTTTATTGATGATAGAGTAAAAACCTCAGTTGATGGATAAAGAGGCTTCTGCTCAGTATGCGGGAGACACGGCGTTGAAGTTGAAGGGAAGCTTTTATCTCTCTCCTTGTAGCTAAGGCTCCACATTTTCTTTATACGTGCCATGTGGAGGTTATAAGCAGATGTAAATCATTGTTTTACTGTGAATCCAAAACACTTACCTCCTCATCCTTTAGAATAAGCATGCATGCCATTTGCATGGTGTTTTATGCACACCGATTACCGTGATCACTGGTGCATTTTGTTTGTCACAGTGTCAAGGTTAAAAGTAAGATCATTAATGCTGCAGGGTGGCTGTTTGTCATAAGCAGCATTAATAGGATGTCAGTTACTTGTACTAGTGCGGCATCATTAAGGTGTTTCTGAAAGAGGCTCAAAGTGATGTGGTCAGCACCAGAAGAAGATCGAGCACAAGCGTAAAGGTGAGCCAAATCATTTATCTGTGTGTGTTCACTGCACCTTCAAATTAGTTTAGGTAGTTAATGATTGGGTGCCTCTTGCCCAATGTCAGGTGAGACAAGACCAATTTCATGTGGGGTCTGGCCCTATATTTTCCCCATTTTTTGCATGCTGTTGGCTTTAGGTTGATGACACTTATCACTTGTGTTGCAAGCATTTATTTGTTTTCTGTCTTACCGTCTGATTCTTCAGCTGAATGTACTCTCCCCTACATATACTTTCTCATGTTACTTATATACAGAATAGCCGGCAGGTGTTGATTTTATCCATCAATAAATTATGTAACCTTACAAAGAAAAGGTCTACAAATAACAGATGCTTTTCTGCATTACTAGCCAAGAGTGATGCAAGGCAGGCGCTTACACAGCCGGCTAGCTGCAACAAGCATGTAACAAGCATGTAACTAGCGTTGGTAGCTTTGCCGCATCCAGGTTAACTTTAACGTTCCCTCCCTATGTAAACTTTCTTAGCAGCATATTTATACTCATAAGCAAACAGGGGCAACACCAAGCTGACTGCAGTGTCAAAATAAACATAACAAAAGCGGGGTCATAAAAATGACGAGAGAACCTTTAAAGGAAATGAATGTATTTTAATTTTTTTTAAAAACTTGCAAGGGGAGCTCTATAGTCTCTTTATTTTTTACACTCCTTTGGAGTTGCTACCATTCTTAGTTTGGATGAAAGGGCTCTTTACTCTAGGACAGAGGATCTCTAACAGATCATTACTTCCAATGCAATTACTTGCAAACCTCCTTAAGTCAGGACTACTCGAGTGTGCCCCTATTGGCTTTGTATTATTGTATTTCTCACAAACTTGTCAGCCTCTCCGCACACTGTAGCTAACTCGCTTGATGGAGAGGCGCAGGATGTAATCTGGGATTAATTACTGGAATTCACTGCACCTCGCCATGCCTTTCTTCTTCCACCGGCTACGAGGCATCTGGTGGTGTCCGAGCTAATCTGGATGACGGTGGATTTGGGTAGCAGCTGGAGGTTTCACTTGGTATATGTAAAAGTGTTCTGAAATCAAAACTGTGTATGCATAAGGCTTTGGGATAATTGTACCAGGTATTGTACTTGTACAATGTGCGCAGGTATGCACCATTTTACCTCTTGTATGTGGTTTTGTATTCATGCAAGCACATATTTGCTCATGTGAAAGAGTAGGTAAGTAGTAAGTGGAAAAGCCTGTGACAGGAGGCCCACGCAGACTGTCGAGCCACGGGTGTTTACTGTTAAAATATTTGCCTGTCTAGGGGATCTGAGAAGCGAGAGATAAGGCAGAGACAGGCCCCGTCATGAACAGAACTGTCTGTCTCCCTCCCACCCAAGTCCTCTTTATTAAAAGAACATTGATTTCTCTTAGCCTTTGATAATCCCCCCCACCAGAGTCTAATCAAAACACATCAAATGTTTGCCGCCAAGGACAACCACGTCGAAAGAATTCCTCGCTCACTGGCTGCCTTGTTTTGCAGCAATGCTTTTGAGAAAGTAGTTTTTGTTATTGCAATAGCCTAAAGTGACAGTCAAATCAACAGCCTTGTGCTTACTCACCTATTTTTTTTTAAAGAATTTGCATCCCTAGAAAAACTTTATCTTAAAACTGCCATCATTCTTGCCCAAGTTGCTTTTTTACTTTCTCCAGTGGAGCTCCTCGCCTGAAGATGTATGCGCTTACACATTATGTGTGTTTCTAAGCTTGCGCGCGTATGTCTGTGCACGTGCAAGAACCCTTGCTACCTGCCTTGACAGGTTTTATTATTTTACTGCGTTTCCATGGTGATAGGGTGGTCCACATCAGGGGGTGCGGGGTGGGTTAGAGCTGCAGCCTAAGCAGGCATCTGGGCTTGTCTCCCAGTTGCTGGGTTGGGCCCCTCCTGGGCCTGGCGATGAGCGAAATTATTTTTAATGGATCTTCATAAAACCATCTGTATCAGCGCACCTGCACACTGGAAGGCTATCGACAGAATGATTATGACCGCAGAACCCAGAAATTGCTCTAAAATGTGTAATCATTTTGTTTGCTGTATCCACAGCCCCCCTTTTCTCTCACGTATCAGTATTCTTTGGGCCCGGTTCAACAAAGCAAGGTTATTTTCCTTCGCTTGGGTCCATGGCCTGCACAATTTCCATTTAGATTTGAGGCGGTGTTTCTAACATATCACAGACCTCTGCCCTGCATTCAAGGATGCTTTATATTAAATGTCATGCAAATGGGTTGCCTGACCTGGCCAGAGGTGCATTGTCTGCAACAGATAAAGGTTAATTGTGGATGTTAATTTCCACAGATTGTGGATATAATGAAGCTGATTTGCCATCCAGGTTGCATAATGTCCCCCTATCTTTCAAAACAGCGTTGACAGTGGTTGGCAGCCACTTTGGCAGCCTGTTGAATTCTCAGTCACTAAGTGTGTATGCGCGGAAAAAAATGAAGCAGAAAAAAAATCCCTGTTCAATTTGCTGTCATAACTGGCACTGCTGGGACAGAGAGAAACAGCTATATTTACAATTATGCATTGTGCCTATCGTCGTCTTCTTTTTTTCTTCTCCCACCAAAAATCATAGATCAATCTAGCGCCGACAGATCCCAGTACAATCTCAGATGAGAGGTTCAACTGTTTCTGCCACACATTCCCCTTATTTCTCATCAAATTTGATTTGTATGAAGATGGAGCTGATGTTTTATTTATTCCTGCCCTCTGAGACAACCTGCGGGTGCCCTCTGGGTGTCGTGATTTATACGTGCTGAACAAAAACAAAAGAAAAGACAGCCACTGTCCTTGCACCTGCTGGCATATACTTTAATGAAATTCAGTGAGATGAAATTTCGTGCAACCTCTATTGGGGTTGGCCGTATCATTTTGAAGTGCTTCATTACAGCAATGGTGGTGGCCTGTGGGATATCTTCATTTGGGATGTGACATGCCTCATTCATCACAATAAGATAAAGAAGCAAAGGCCACGGTATCTGCCATAACAGTGGCAAGTTTTTTGTTGAATTTGGTCATACTGGTTGCATTACTCAGTTATGCATGTAATAAAATTAGAACACTGGAGTGGTTTAACTGCAGTAAACGGGCTCGTGGAAAAACATTATCACTGTCAGATCTGTAAAAATAGCAACGGCTGTGTGTTAAACAAAATACCGTTGCACTGCAGCTGTGCAGCGCTGTGTGCACTGACTCCCATGGGTCCCTCTGGAATAACTTATTGAGGTGTGTGCTCATGTATGTGTCTGATCCATGAATGCCTATCCAGAGGTCTTTTATTATTCTTCAGGGCCAGATGTCTCTGCGATTGGAGGATGAAGGAGGAGCGAAGAAGAGGAGGAGAGACAACAGAATAATGAGGTTCGCTGCAGCAGAGTGGCAACTTTCTGCTGCTGTTGCACTCACTCTACAGCGCCGCTTGCCACTCTGCTGTGAGTTTCTTCTGTTTCTGTAACTCTACTGTGCCTCTTATCTCCCTCCCAGATTTATCAGTTTTCCGTCTCTTCTGCTTCCCTGCATACGCTCTCCACCTCCCCCCACCTCTTCATTCTTACTGATGTGAAGGCAGATGCTTCGGGCCCCCAGAAGGAGAGTATCTCTGATATAAAAAGGCCTAATGAATGGGAGCCGCCTGTTTGTGTGCCTGCCGCCAAGTAGTGCAGCTGCACAGGCGCTGGATGGCACAAACAAAAACCTCGCCCAATCCCCATTTGGAAATCCACTGCAAAAAGCCAGGATGCTGCACGTGTGCGGCTTCAGATTGAGGCAAATGAGTTAATCCATAACAAAAGCAAACAAGTGAGTTTTACTCATTTGTAGCTCTGGTCCAAAGGGCTTTGAACCCTCTGACTGACTTGTTGAAACAAGGCCACTAGATTATTTCCACAACTCATGCTGGGGTACCGTCACTATGCTGATTTTGCTCACTATTCCCGACCTGTGTTTGGTAGCTATTTGCAATTAATTACTCCTAATGAATTCTTTGTATCCATATTGTCCTCTGGAGCACCGAAGAGAGGCCTCATGTCACAAAAAAAAAAGAAAGAAAAAAACTAAACAAAAGCAATTTTGTCAGTCTTTAATCAATTTCCCAGCTTTTGATTGATGTCTGTCTGCTCTGCTTTTTCTCTTTTTTTGTGAGTGTGTGGCAAGGGAAGTATTGTTTCCCCCACATTTGTTTATTCCATTATCTTAAAGCTTTGTTGGGGGGTGTAATGGAAGCTTAGAGGAACAGGTGATGAGGCTAATTAGTCATTAGCGAGGAGATTAGGGTCCCAAATGACAAGTGCATGCTTTACAAGGTCATAATTTGATTAAAGTCGCTGCCAGTTGATGGGAGATGCTACCCTGAGATGATTAACTTGTCCCTCCATTCCTGTGTCTCTTTCTCTCCACATGCTACCAAGATGATTTCTAATTTAATGATACATATAGAAGCGAACACATGTTTTAGTTTATGTGTGACAGGCCGATGTGGCGCAGAGTAGACTCAGCCTATTTTACAGGAGCTAAATAATCTGAGGTTCCTTACTGAGATGAGAGTCTGGACTGTAAGTTGATCTGTGTCTGTGCGCCGGATTGTTTTCACAAACAGTGCAGTATCCTGCAGAATAATGGCTCACCTTGAGCCGTACCGGTTTTTGAACTTTTGTGCTGCTGTGCTTGTTTGCACATTCAGCTGGGGGTTTGTTGTGTCACGTGTCACTCTTCAGCTCCCTCTTTCAATATTTTCTGTTATCTTTCTGCCATCATTGACTTATAAAGGAATAATATTCCCAAAAGCTCTAATGTAATTTTTTTTAGCTCAAAAAAAAAAACAAGTTCAGGAAATCTTTAAAAGAAAAATAAATGTTTTAAAGGGCACAATGCGCACAGTGTAGGCTTACATAAAACTACTGCATTGATGAGTGTAATGGTGTATGTTGTGTTTAGCAGTCATGCATGTGTTAATGGTGCTAAAGTATCTTTTAAAAATGTGGACTAAATGCAACGATATCATAAGCCCGGGCATCACTAGGTGCAATCAGTGAATGAAAAACAATGAGGTCATCAAACTCATGGGGTCGGAGCAGCAATTATGGGCTGTGGTGGGCTTAACCCGCTAACAAAAATATCGGGCCCACTCTTCTTTTCAAACCAAACTCCATTCAAAGAATAAGTGTGTGATGGTGCAGATACACTGATGACGTGATTCTGGTTTTTATTTGAGGCACAGAAAATGATTTTCTGTGTTTACGTGAAAAGCTTAAATGAGAATCTGAAGTTGAGCTTGGAATATGACCTACAAGCCATTAACTTTCTGGATTCACGGATCTATTTCCATCATTAGAAAAATGACTGACCGCGACACCATATTACATGCGGACAGTTTTCATCCCCCATGGCTCATTAAGAACATCCCTTATGGACAGTTTGAACGACTGGGACGCATATGTGATTCTGATCTGGACTTCCAAATCCAATCTATGGGCCTGCAGTAGCATTTTAGACAGAGAGGATTACAAACCCCAGGTGCCCACTCAGGCTCATGACAGGAGCTCTAAAACCAAAACAAGAGCAAACTTTGAGGCTGTCCCGAGCAAAAGCATTATAAAGAAAAACCGTGACATTATTGAGAGTGACACTGCTTTGCGAGAGATTTTCTTTACTGAAGCCCCGGGAATCAGCTTCAAACACTGCATAGGAGCACATCATGGAAGTGACTCAAACCTTAAAGTTATTGAAACTCTCACATTTGATACCAGAGGTGAGGATAAAATCAAACGCCTTAAACAAAGAGAGGCATGCTGGATTTATGCCCTAAAGGCCACCACTTACTCCAGTCCTAATGAGGACTTAGACTTCTCCCGTTTTTTTTACAGCCAGCACCTTGGTCACTGGTTTTTGTAATTGTTGTTTTTCTCCAGTAAAAGGTATGTATATTTAGTATTGCTGTGGTTTCAGTGTATCTGATTTATTTTGTCATTTATTTTATTACATATTTTAATGTTTTAACAGTTCGCATGTTCAATAGAAAATGGAAGGATTGATCAAAATGTGTTTTATGTAACTGTATTATTTATGCACTGGCATGTAGCATGCCAGTGCATCTTGTCATTCAACATCAAAATACTACTAGCTAAACCCATGCTAATGTTAGTTAAGGGTCCATCAGCTTTAAAATGTGCCTGGTGAGAAACATGCCTCCCAACAGAAGGCACACCCGGCATCAAATATGTGAGCACTTCCTAGCCACTCAAGTCCTGAATTGAAATCTATGGGAAAATTCCCCAGCAGCAAAGATAGTTCTAATGCCATTATATTAAAAAAGGAATTTGGGGGCAAAAGTTGGGAAATTATTTAAAACTTGTTTTGCTTTATCAGAAATACTGATGAGTCTATAGACCAATTACTATTTTTTTGTGTATTATGCATATTTTTCATCAGAACTCATCCATAAAATGTAGGAAGAAATGGCAACATAGTTTCTGAGCTCTAAACCAGTGTGCAACAGTTTCTAGCAAAAGCATTTTCCAAGCATGCAGTTCTTTGGACTTCATGAGTCCCGCCCTTCACCTATCCCCCGTATCACCTCCTCTCTCTATTGTTTACTAGTTGCTATTCGCCGCTATCAAATATTGATAGAGGTCAGCAGCAGACCAAAGTCACCCCGTCTCAATTTTTAATGTATAATATAGTACTGCAAAAGGTGTTCCCTCCACTGTAATGCTTCTGAAGGCAAATAGTTTCCTACCAGTGCCACTGACTCAGGATTCAGTTTATAAATGTGTCCCCCTTAGGTCCACACTGCAGCTTCATATAGTGAACAATGCCACTAGGGGATCAGAAATACACTGAAACCCCTTCAAAAATCAGTCAACACATTTCCTCTGTGCATCCCAAGTGGCTTTTTGGAGAGAGTATTAACCTCAAATATTCTTTAAAAAGAATGAAAAAACCGGAACAGGGCCAGAGTAAGCAAAGAAGCCTCAGAATGGTGCATTGTGGCAGTGAAGTGGCCACGTTTCAAAGAAGCCATATGAGCGAGATGCTGAGCCCATCTCATTTATGTTTAATTCACACATGGATAAGAGCTCAAATTAGAGATGTAGGGGTCAGATTAGGTAGGTCACTGGGCACTGGAGACTGAAAGAAAAATATGAACAGGTTTGTGGCCGCGTTGGCTTTCTTCCCAG
>VUQK01010824.1:0-13712 GCA_015106715.1 Bujurquina vittata | reverse complement strand
AGATGCTGAGCCCATCTCATTTATGTTTAATTCACACATGGATGAGAGCTCAAATTAGAGATTAGAGTCGTAGTTTTCTTTGCTTTTCTCCATCCATAAGCAGTCTTTGTATTCTGCACAAATAACCAAATTTCTTTTCACCTTTCCTCTCCTCCCGTCTTCATTAGTGAGCCCGTGAAGGTTCTATATGTCTTTCTTACTGCTTGTCACTATCTTCTAGCAGGTCCTCTTTCATTTTGTTGCCCCCTTGGTGCGGCAGCAACGGCTCCTTGAGGGCATCAGTCGCCACCACTTAAAAGATGAGCGTATGTGGGATGACCCGAGGGGCAGAGGATGCTCAGACAGATGTGGCTTGTGCATCTGAGTAATTTGACGCTACCTCCTTGCACATTCAAAAGCACATTTTTAAAGGTGAGCGATCATACTGCCAGGTTAGTAAACTCATTATGCTCGTATTTATTTTTTTAAATCAGAGCCTAAGATTGTTGCTTTCTGGAGATGTTTTTGGTAAACATAAAAACAAAAGGTAAATTATTAATTTATATTTATTGAATAACAGTTGAGTAGAGATAAAGGGAAACCAGAAAGAAGCACGTAACAAAGCTCCAACTCATATTTGTTAGCATCTGCAATCCTTGAGCTTTGGATGCATTACATTTATTGATGTATGAGCTGTTTAGGCAACAGAGGCACCTTTCCTGTGTTAAGGATAAGGTAGGGTTAGGTGACAACAATAGTTACAATGTGTTTCATCCACCTCCCCACCCTGTGCACCTTTGCAGCCAGCACTGCTAAATACATTATATGACACAACACTGGCGCTGAATGCTGGTTGTATATTGTGAGGTGCAGAATCATCCTATGTCAATGTAATTCCAAGCATACTCAGCATACACAACCAGAGCGCAGACACCCAATCCATTAGCCTTTGCACATCTCCATCAGTGAACTCATTCTTACCTCTGCCTCTCTGTGGTAGAACAAGTACCAATGTGAAGAGCTCACCAAGGGGAGTCAAAGCTCCTGTGGCTTTCTGAAGGCAATTCGCCATTGCTTATTTTAGACACAGCTTGCCTCCGTGGCACAAGGCAGGGTCACTTTACATGGACGACCAGGCCATGAAACTCTATCCAGCACTCATGGAATAAGAATGCAGTTAGGTGAATTGATGGCCTCTTGCCTCTTTTGCCTGAAAGCGGCCTTTTGAAGGGTTGGCGATTCTTCCCTGAGTGAAAGCCGTCGACATGGTACACTGTGGACTCAAAAAAGGTTATACACAATACTGTAATTTAGAGTCCTTCGGCGAGGGTCATCACACAGTTTAAATGCAGCATGAAAGTCTTTTGAAAGCATCACCTGACACCATCTTCTGACTGATCTGGATGAGGCAATATATATCATGCAGGTGGTGTTTTATTGACTGGATTAACATATTACATTTGGAGTTAGTTTGAACATACCTAGAACATTTGAACTGGTAGGCAGTTGACATGAATAATAGTTGAAATACCTTCTCTTTTTTTGGAGGGTTAAGAAGTTACTTAATCTGTTAAACTGGCACTCGATGAGCTCTTTCCTAATCTGCTGCTAATTGCTTCATTAAATGGGAAAAGACAACACAATGCGAAGCAAGCTGATGAGCATTGCCAATGAAGTGAGAGAATCTGTGTGTGTGTTGTTTGCCACAAAACATAATGTGATAACAAAGCAAGCACTTGGTTCCAACCCCTGGATTTGGAACTACAGAGAAATCATGTAATGCTATAAGATTTGGGTCCTTGCGTTGGGAAATAAACAAAGAGCTGCATTGAAAGTTGACAAGAAAATGAAGAAAGAACAAGTGAAATTGTTAGACACTCCCAATTTCAACAATTTCTCATGAGAAAATAGAATAGAGGAAAAAAAACAACCTCTATTTCTATCTATTGGACCAGCCAAAGGCACATCAACTATTTTCTCTCCCTTTCTCCCCATCGTCACTGAAAGCAATCATTTTAGAATTGATTTTCATGGCTCAGAGAGAAATAATGGGAATTCTTTCTAATGTAGAAATGTATGTGTTCCTTTTGGTTAACCAGAATAGACCATATTTCAAGCTTGTCAGTTAGAGGAGTAAAAATACCTCTCATCTTTTGCTCAACTTTTTCTCTCCTCCTATCCCCACTGTCTAAAATGACAACTCATCAACTCTAAAAATCAATCATATAATTCTATGTTCTCCAGGCTTCTGAAATGATGGAAGAAGTTTGGTTCTTTTTAACCATCCTCAGGTCCACATTTGTCTATGTTTTGAGGAGATAAAATGGCATGCCAAGCAGCAAATCAATCTTCATGGTGGCGACAGGAATGGGGGGAATGACAATTGCTTTAACATGCCCCAGTTAGCACTCACCTAATACATTCTCAGTCCTTACTCGCACACGAGCATCTCGTTGCTAAGGGACTCGAGTTAAATCTACATGTCCGTCTCCAGCGCCCACCAACGCCCCGCCGTCTAATGTGGAAAGCTCTTTTCCACCTGCCCTCCTCCATTCTCCAGCACTGGCCCCTTTCACCCACTGAAGCTCAAGAAAAACAGCCAGTCCAAAAGCAGCAGCTCCTCTCCCCTGGATGAGCTCAAATCCATTTACCTAGGGTTTATCCATCAGCAGCTGTCGAGTGTGTAACACCCTGCCCAGGTGCCATTACTGTACCATTACATACCAGATTCCCTCAGTTTATTACCACTATAGGAGCGTGTCAGCTATTATTAATGATAGCTCAACCCCATGCCGATGAAAGAGACTATTGATTGACAGAGGAGGTGAGGAGTTTGGGGATTGCCCAGACATTATCAGCATTCTTTTTTTTTTTTTCTGGAATTTAAAATACTGTAGCTCTTCAGCAGCGTTCTGCAAACTGGGACAAAGTGTACTCCATAACTTACACAGTTGCTGCTATTTCAAAATACTCTGCTGCTGAGATTCAGGTCAGCAATATCTAATGCTCCTTGCATCTCTGAAAAATTAGACTGTACAGATGCGGAAACAGATTGGTAAAGGCGTTCTAGTGGAACCTTAAAAGATGAATTTGATAGTAGTGTGCAGAGAAATTCAGAACAAGCTGCATATCATTCCATCTGTGGTGGTGACAGTATAGAGAAAATGATCAATTGTCATTTTGATGTGCTTTTAAACTAAATTAGTACCTTCACGTTAGATTACAAAAGACACAGTTTTAAAAGAACTGGGGAAAAAATTGGCAGGTGGATATGTGTAATAAAATTATGAAACTCCAGTCTCTGTATTAAACTCTGGATTTCTGACAGTCCTGATGATCTAATGTTTAAAACATCACAATAAAACTGCAGAATACATAATACTTCCTGTAATAATATGCCTAAATATTAAGTGTCAGTATTTCTTTTTTCAAGAAACAATAATAATCTTTTTGATCGTGATTGGTGACCTGGCCCATTGTTGTATACTTACCCCATTTACCACTCCCTGGATTTTTTGTCCCCAGGTTGTCAAATGCTGCTATTTTGTCAAAGCTGCTTGGTTCTTACGAGTTGTATTTTGGCACCTGGTTATGGCAATGGAGAAAGGGCCCTTTCACCAATGCCACTCACCTCAGATCCCCACTTGCTAAACAGTACCCCCTATCAAGCTCTGTTGACCTGCACTCACAACTAAGACTTCAGTTTTCTAATTCTCTCAGTTGCTGCAATTCGCTGAATCGGTCCGTCCATGTCTAATCGTCTCGCTCCTCCTCCACAGACACTGCCCGTTCACCAGTAATGATTAGGATTTTCACATTTGTGTGTTTCCAGTATCTTTGTTGGTCTCCCAGTTCCTGCCTCCCATCCTTTGGAAAACCAGCCAATCTTTCCTCGATGAGTCAAGAGTTCACAACCAGTCGTCTTTGTCACTCCCACAGTCAAAAAATGCTTCCTGTGGCTTCACAGACTTACCTGCCACTTGCCACCCTTCCCACTCTCCACCGATACCCAGTTGCTCCGTGACATGACGTACTCCTATGTTGTTGTATGTTGTTGTTTATCTCAGATTCCATCCATCCATTGTTTTCCGCTTTCCTTTCCTATCCTGGCTAATGGCTTGCCAATCACAATCATTAGCCAGTAAGTATGCAGTTTCACAGTTCGATCCCACAGTGAAAACACTCAGCTTGAGGCTTAATGATAGGACTTCACTAACCAATTGGGGAAGTCACAGTGGCTATATCCATTTTTTATACTGTCTATGAATTAATGTTGCACATATTTTAACGTAAACTACAATGTTTTGGGAAATGTATCCAAATCATTTTTGGTGTGTAAACCTAAGCAGGGAATGAAAGCCAAAGTAAAGCTCAAGCGAACAAAATGCAACATTTGGTCTCCTGGCTGACAAACTTGTGACTTGTGGACTCGGTGCCAAAATGGCATGTTGGAAAAATCTCTACAAAACCAGCTGCATCTGACATGATAGCAGTGGCAGCACCATGTCCTTACTTCAAAGCTATTGCTGCATTTTAATTTTCAGTCTAACAGCAGATCTCTGTGATGCTTCAGCAATGAAGGCAGAATGAAATAATATCAAGTTGCCAACACTTGTGTACAATATACAAACCAAGATGTCAAATGCATTTAGTGTTGGACAAGATGTGTGGGGAGGGGGGGGTGAACTCACCGTAACTCATAATCCTTTTCATCAGTGCCATGCTTTGTTAAATTATCATCAGGCAGTGTCAGGAGCAATCTGCAAGTGGCCACTTCCAAATCCCGATGAGAAAAAGGTCTATTGGTCCTCACGTTGACCAACGGAATATCAATGAGCACTTAACTACCCAAAGTGGATGAAAGAGAACAAGAGAGTAAATGGGGTACAGAGATGAGCAAAGGAAATGCCCAGGAGGCTTCTATAGAAAGCGTTTGCATTTCCTTTCCATGACAGAGGAGCGAGATGACTGGAAAAGTAAACAGACTTTGTCTTGCAGCAAAAAGAGAAGTTTGGTGACAGCCCTGGCCTTTATCTGACAAGCAACCCCCCCACCTCAAAAAAAAAAGAAAAAAAAAGAAAAGAAAATCCTTTCCGATAAGGAACAGAGGTAGTTATTAAATTGTAAAAGCAGGAGAAAAGCATTACTCTGAGGGCAGCATAGAGGAAAAAGTACCATTTCTCGATTGAAAGGACACAAGAGATGGAGAATGTCCTGTTTCTATCCTGTTGTCTCCATTTTCCTTATTTGCTGTTGTGGTGGATCAATGATAGTGTAACCTGGCAAGGTTATTTCCTCAGTATTACTGTCTTATCAAGCTGAGTGAAAACGTGTTGGTTCTGTCTGCAAGCTCAGCCAAGCACTGGGCTTACGAATGCTGACGACTGTGATTGCTTGCCTGTCGAGAGGTCATCTTGCAACACGGGGAACATTTGGTCCTTGAATAGAAGACATATTTTGCAGGCAAAATTGTTGCACAGCAATTTGAAAAACAGAAATATCACTGCCACTCATACCACCTTTAAGAGTCCTTCGGAAGCAACACACAGACTGGTGAACAGCCCTTTTTTGGCATTTTCAAACTAATAAGTAGCTAGAAAGAAGTTTGAAGACATTAGTAAAATTTCACAGTTGTGCTCTTTTGTCCAGCTGAATTGCACTTGTGAGACACTTCATCAGGTACAACTGTTCAACTGCTCATCAATGAAAATCTCTAATCAGCCAATCACATAACATTACCCAAAGGAATTAGGTGCTGTACGTAGACATGGTCAAGATGATCTGCTGATGTTCAAACTGAGCCTCAGAAAGGCGATTTAAGTGGCTTTGAAAGCAGAATGGTTGTTGGTGCCATACAGAGTGGTCTGAGTATTTCGGAAACTGCTGATCTGCTGCAGTTTTCCCATACGGCCATCTCTAGGGTTTAAAGAGAATGGTCTGAAAAGAAGAAAATATCCAGTGAGCTGCACTGCACTGTCAGTGAAAATCCCTTGTTGATGCCAAAGGTCAGAGGAGAATGGCCAAACTGCTTTGAGCTGATAGGAACTCAAGAGTTACTCAAATAATCATTTGCTACAACCACGGTATGCAGAAGAGCATCTCTGAATGCACATATCAAACCTTGAAGGAGACAGAAGCGGAAGGCCACACCGAGTGCCACTCCTGTCAGCAAAGAACAGAACGTTCAGAATGCAATTCCCACAGGCTTATCAACATTGGAGCACAGAAGACTGGAAAAACCCTATCTGGTCTGATGAGTCTTAATATCTGCTGGACAAACACAAGGGTCAGAATTTGATGTAAGCAACATGGAAGCATGGATCCATCCTTCTTTGTAAAAACAGTTCTGGCTGCTGGTGGTGTCACAGTGCGGGGAATGTTTTACTGGCTCATTTTGCACCAACTGAGCATCATTGGAGTATTGACCATGTCCATCTCTTTATGACCACAGTGTCACAAAGCTCCAATCATCTCAAACTGGTTTCAAATGGCCTCCGCAGTCACCAGATCTCAGTCCAGCAGAGCACCTTTGGGATGCGGTGAAACAGGAGAGTCACATCATGGATGTGCAGCCGACAAATCTGCTGCAACTGTGTGATGTTATCATGTCATGGATCAAAATCTGTCTTTAGCACTTCGTTGAATCTATGCCATGAAGAATTAAGGCAGTTCTAAAAACAAAAGGTGGTCCAACCCAGAAGTAGCAAGGCGCACCTAACAAAGTGTCCACTGAGTATATAGTATATGTTCCAAGTGCATACCACAGGGGTCTGTTTGTTCCTGTATATGCAATAGGATGTATATATTTAGTCTCAACTAATATACAGTACACGATACTTTTTAAGTGTCAGCAAAAGCTTTTAAACATTCTCATCGAATTCTGTTCTGAAACCTACACCCTAGAAAAACTGCTAAAAAAAACTGAGGGAAAACACAACTTCTGCTTCAACTGCATTCCCTATAAATGCTGTTATAGTGTTCAAAGGGCTGCATTTATGCAGTGCACTTACGAGGAGAAAGGACTGATGTTCAGGGATGTTTTCATGGGAATTCCTTTAGATGTAGTGGTGCGTAGCGTACACTATATGACCATACTTGTGTAGGCATGCAGGCACTTACAGCTTAGTTTTAAACTGTAGGGTAATACCAAATAATATAGTGTGTGTATTATGAGACAGTTGCTTTTTTAAACTAGGTTTTGGAGTCTTCTGACAATGTGGTCCTGGGATTTTTATCTTTCCTGCTGCTAAAAAGTGTAATAGAAATGGGGTTTCTAAGCCATCTTTGTAGCAGCGTCTCCCTTTGGTTTACAAAGGCTAATTCTGATTGAATGAGCAGAAATAAATAAATGCCTGTTCTATTGCTTCGTTAGCCTGACACCAGGGCAAAATACAGGATCCCAGTTCTTCAAAAAGCATTTCTCTTGATTATTGAAAATGAAGGCAGACTGCCAAGAAGAAAGGAGGGTTTGGCTGCTGTGCTGATATGGAGTGGTACTATCCCTTCCCACTGGGGCTGTGTGGGTCTTCCTGTAGTATTACTTAAACATACATCTTGGCCCTGGCAATTTTTTGTCGTGTCAAGGCCGTCACGCGGGAATATGTTGCCTGATCTGAATTTCAAATCAAAGTCAATTATTCATTTATGATTAATGCTGACTAATTGTGGGCTTTTTTCTTGTTCATGTTAACAAAGTGTGAAAGCATAAGACTCAACTCTTGCTGAAGAGTGCCCCTTGTGACTTTCTTAGGAAACGTAATGATCTCTGTGGACTGTCGGTCTCAAATCCACCTGCAACTTACTTTCTTACTTACTTACTTAAATGCTGCCTCGCATTCAAATAGGGTTAATGATGCTTTGTGCCTATAAAGCGTCGACAAATACCCAGAAACAAACTAAATACAGTCAGTACGGTGAGGTCCATGAATATTTGGACAACAAGACGATTTTTACACCACCAATTACACGATCAAGACATGACTGAACTTGGTGTTTGACAAAAGTATTGCTTTAACTCTTTGAGGACTGCAGCCATTTTTATACATGGAAAAACAAACATATTTATAATTTTATAAGGATTATTTTTAATTGTTGGATGAAAATCTTTTGCCATCAGTGACTTAAGTCTAAAACTCCAGATGTCACCAAATGCTCCGTTTCCTTCCTTGAGGTGCTCTGCCAGATCTTTACTGCAGCCACCTTCAGTTGTTGCTTGTTGGTGGGTCTCGCTGCCTTTGTGTTCAGTAACTCTGACGCATGTCGATTAAGATTAGGTGTCAGACTTGGCCATAGAACAATATCCCATTTCCTTGCCTTTAGAACTCTTTCATTGCTTTGGCAGTGTGCGTTGGGTAATTTTCCATTTGCACTGTGAAATGTCCTCTGGTCAGTTTGCAGCATTTGGCTGAATCTAAGCAGAGCGTATAGCCCTGTAAAATTCAGAAAACATCCTACTAATTCTATCAACAGTGCCATCATCAATAAACACTAGTGACCCAGTTCATTTAGCAGCCATACATGCCAAAGCAGTCCCTCCACCATGTTTGACAGATGATGTTGTATACTTACCTTATCCTTGCGGTAGGCCCTCTGTATGTCTTCATGAAGGCGTCTTTTGGTTGTGGACTTTGACAGTGATACACCTACCTCCTCAAAGGTGTTCTTGACTTGGTTATTGTTGTGAACAGTTTTTCTTAACGTGTGATCATCCATTTTAGTTGTCTTCTCTGGTCTTTAAGACCTTTTGGTGCTGCTGAGCTGATCAGTGCATTCCTATTTTTTTATAGAATGTACTAGATTGCTGATTTGGCCACCCGCTATGGTCACCTCAGTGGCTGACAGTGTGTTTTTCTGCCCTCTGTGTGTTTTACTCTGAATGCACGGCAGCATACGTGAAAGAAATATTATCAATAAACAAGTATTATTTCTTACCCAATGTTAAGAAATGGATTATTCACCAGTTTTAGTCTGAATAGTCCATACATCAAGAAACACAGACACATGCTGTGCACTAGTTCATACATCAACCATATGACTGCTTCTCATTTCTTCCAAGTTCTCAAGTTTTGTGAGGCCGACCAAAGCGATTACGCATCACTGTCAAACTTCCTCTTGCTCATGATGACACTTGCTGTGAATGGTGATTATAAAGAAACTGCTTGCACCATAATCGACAAAGACAATACTTTTTTATCACGGCAGGCACAGCTATACAAGCATCCCATACAAAAATGCACTAAATAAAAGCTGCTCTTCTCTACATAAATTACACATGCAGCACAACATACACTGATAAGACTTCAGTGAGACTTCATGCAGGCTTTCTGACAAATGTAACGTAATCAAGAAATTACCATTAAAATACTCCCATTAGCATAATTGTTCATTCGTTTCCATGCTATTACTGAGGCTCTTTAGCAAAATATCATTCATTTCCACAATTACCGCTCCTGTGCAAAATGAAGTGCTGATGTTAACATTACCTTTTTATGCCCTTTCTGTATTTTTATTGGTAAGATGCTACAGTAACTTAGCATTAACAGACGCCAGACTGACTCAGAGATAATGAATGGAAAACGCTCAGAATGTGTGACCTGCTCACTAGCTAATGCATGCTTGTAGCTCACATTCTGACAACAACATCAAAATGTGATGTAAACTGTGACATGGCACCGTAGTTGGTCCTGTGTGTAATACAAATGAATAGACAGTTGGTAGCCATTTAAATATTGGCTTGTTCATTATGCTTTAGTATATTATTTTCAAATTTGTTAATCATATTCATTTAATTTAGACTTTCTCTGTGGCAATCAAATCTATAAATATTCCCTGGTCTGATATTCTTAAAGCTGTTGAGTGGAATCAGTTCAAAGTGTGTGTCATTTAAAATGCTTGAGTCACATTTGAACTGCATGACAGATGTTTGAGCGGCATGCTCCTGCCCAAACTGAAGGATTAAAGCAGTTGCATTTGGAGGAGTGCCATTCAAGACCCAGTTGGGATGCATTAACTGGAGTTAATCTGTAAAGGTCTGTGAACTGTATGCAGTTAGAAACAGTAAGTTGAAATCTAAGTGCTCAATTAAACTTTTGACTGATTACCAGTCTTTGGACACCTATGGAGACATTTGAAACAAATTCATAACATGGTTTACATTCATACAAAATAACCAAAGTGAGATTCTCTTTGAGTAAGATGAATCCTTATTTTTTTTTTTTGGTACGCATTGTTTAATTTTTGGTGTCAAAATAATTGGTCCATATTTGATTGTATTTCCACAAGGCTGAAGAAGAAGCTGAGAGATATATCAGCATGGCTGCTTGGGGGCTAGGGCAAAGGGAAGATTTTAGACAGTGGGCACAGGTGTTGTGCAGGAGGGTGGAGAGTAAGGCTCTGTGGAATACAGCCATTATTTTATAACTAATGAGGAAAAAGATGGCCAAACTCCCTGTGGCATGTGTGCCTCATGTGGACACAAGCATGGGCTGGGTAAGGTAATGGCAGAGTAGGACTGTGGCCTTAGGCGCTCCAATTGTGCTCTTGTGGTCACGGCCCAGGAAGCAAGTTTCTCTGTCAGGAACACAAAATGGAAGAAAGTTCCTATTTGCAACAACAAAGTACCTTTTCACTGTTATGCTCACGAGAAATGGCACACCCTTTCGAGGACGCAGATTGCAGACATACTTCGTGTCTGGGGGTATAGACTGTGTGCGTGTGTGTGTGTGTGTGTGTGTGTGTGTGTGTGTGCTTGTGTGTGGTTGCATGCCGCCTGCGTGCGTCAAACAGCTCTATTTGAGGTGGCAGGCACAGGTGCGCGAACGGCATGGTGGGCTCAAGCAGGTTATTGGCCGACAGATGGAGCGGAAGGCGGAGTGTGCTGCGGGGACAGGGGTGACTGTGGATTGGAAGGGTAGGAGCTGGAGGAGGGGTGGGTATTGTCAGTTTTTGGTGGGTATCTGCCAAGAGTGGCAACTGGCATGTCAAAGCTTTACAATCTGCATGGGCTGAGAGTTCTAACCAATAATAAAAAACCTGTTCTCGCTGTCAGAGATGGGCAGCAAACCAAGGTAAATACATCTATAACACATGTGGAGTGTTATGAATTAACTTCCATGTAGCAAGGGTGGATGCCTGCTTGGCTACACGGGGATACTGACTTAAATACAAAATACTGGCCACAGTTGGAATAGATTACCAGGAGAAGCACTACTTTAAAGGTCGTGTCACGAAGAATCCTTATCAACATTTAGGAATATTAAGTTTTGTTATTACTATGACGGTGTTCTGCATGGCTAGATGGTTAGCTCCTCTAGTTGACCATTAATCACACCTTTGCCAATCACAGCACTGGCAGGTGGGAGAGTCAGAAACCCCTGTAATCTAACAGCACTGTGCTTCAAATGACAAAAAATATAATCATTAATATTAATATAGAAAGAGTAGGAATGGGTGTGGGAAAACAGAGATGTCAGAGGTTGGGCAAATCAGCTCTTATCGAGTTTAATACTATGGTCCCTCTGTAGGGCTCATATTTTCCATTAATCTGCACTGCATGAATACTAATAGCCCCGGTAGCTTAATGGCCCTGCCCAAATCCCTGTATTTGATTTCCACTTCTCAAAGTGACCTTTTCCCCATGTTAATGGGCTTACCTGTGCTAGATCATGTTGGAGCATGAGAAGGGATGGGTTGACTTTGCCACTTTCAGCTCATTCCCTTTAAAGGAGACGCCCACGTTTCAGCACCGCGCTCTGGTGACCGAGCAGAAAAACACATACAGAGGCACAAACAAAGGTCTGACACGAAGTCACAAAGCAGCTCACCTTTTCATCTCATTTAGCAGTATATTATGAAAGGCCAGGAAGCACCAAGCCATAAAGACCCAATAAATTTCATTTTTGGTGAGCTGGCCAGGAAAGATATTGGGTAGCATTTATTCCCTCAGTTCAAAATGATCACCTTCTTAGAATAAATTTCAGTTTGTGTCATTTTAGAGTTTTGAAAAGCCAACAAATATTTCAGGAAGACAGAAAATTTGTGAATAATTGAGATGGATTTTTAAATTCTGAAAGACTTTTTTGCAGACTGATCTTTATGGATTTTTATATGTTGGCTCAATGCTTCCAACAGGTAATAAAGGCATACATTTTTTTAATTAAATCACACTACTTTCTGCTTTGGTTCTCGATGTGTTTGTGTATGCCACTGAAATACTGCTGTTCTTTGCATATTCAATTAGCTGATTTATTTGTATAGCATGCAAACAGACATGCAATGCCTCACAAGGTTATGCGCAAACAAGCTCTGGATGCATGTTACAATGCTAATGAACTCTTCTTCTATTTCTCTGCCAAATCCTGTACAGTACATCGAGTTAGTGGCTTGCACTTTTGACCTACATCATAATGATACAGTATCTACTACAGTCCTCTTGTCAATACAGGGCGCGGGGAGAATTTAGATTATGGTCTGTAAAATAATAGATGGACATACAGAAGATGAAACTTTGCCAGCTCAGTTTTAAATTACACAAAATGATCAAATTACAATGCTTTTATTTGTTCTTCAGAGACACAAACCAGCAACCGTCGCGGGTTTCATCAGCACCAGGACCAGGAGTTTAGCTGGGTGTCATTACTTTATGCATATGCAGAAGAAACAGTAAGCATACTGTATTCCTATTGACTCTAATCCATGAAAATGCTTCTCAGCCATTACTGAGATAGGATGAACTATTGTTTGCAGTTAGCAGATGGTGAAAGGAACGTGGAAGATGTGAACAGTTTGAAACCTTGAAAGAAAGGCAAAAAGGCTCTTGCGGTCTAGATAAGACTGACAGGCCAGCGCCAGTCTAAAGCTGGGATAAAACGTCATGAAAGAGGTTTGTGCCTCTGACAGGCGTTTGTTCAGTCCCAGCTATGTGGATTTAGTCAGAGCTGATGGAAATGGCCACATGCAGAGGCACACAAACACACATTTGGTTGTCTTAGCTAAGTTGGTCCAATTGCTTACTGTATACTGCACAAACTAAAGTACTTGATTGAACTCAACTGGGTTCAGCCATTTTAAAAAGGTTGATGAATAGTAATTTGGCATCACACTGTGTGGTACTGTTACAGGTTTTTGGCAAGAATATATTTTTAGAATTTGGTTCTGAGTCATACTTTTTTCTCTCTTTCTCTCTCCTGCATCAGTGGTACTAGTTGAGCTCGGCAGGCCTTTGTGTTGAAATTTAAAGCAATGAACATGCTGTAAATCTACGTCAGCCCTAATGTCTTAAAAAAGGCAAGGCAAGGCAAGGCAAAGTTTATTTATATAGCACATTAAAAACAACTACCGTTGCCCAAAGTGCTGAACAGAACATAAAATCCACAACAACAATTAAAACAGCAAAGAATACAATTCAAGAATAAAATATAAAATATAACGGATAAAACCATAAGTAAAATCCCAAATACATATATTAAGAAAAAAAATGCCATAGTAATGCCAAAATTCTCACCCTAACTAGCTTCAAATGCCAGCGAATATAAATGAGTCTTAAGAAGTACTTTAAAATGATTAAGCGATTGAGTTTCTCTAATGTGGGAAGGTAAGTTGTTCCAGAGCTTGGGAGCCACCACTGCAAAGCCTCTGTCACCTCTGCTTTTTAGCTTGGACCGTGGTCTACATAAGAACCGATGGTCGGAAGACCTCAAAGCCCTGGAAGGAATATAGGGTCTCAAAAGATCTGT